>JAAXLI020001311.1:72929-104507 GCA_014621495.2 Entosphenus tridentatus | reverse complement strand
TTGGCTCTCGGACGGTGGGGTTTAAGACCGAAATAATTTGCCAGCCGGCACGCCCTAAGCCCCGTGGTGGGAATAGGCTATTCCGTTTTCCCATCCCTAAACTTTAAAGTAGTTTAATTAACACATTTGTGCCGTTTATATTATTCATTATTTACTTATTGCGCGACATCGACCGTACCAAGTGACGCCAATTGCCTTGGGAGGGGGGGGGGGCGGACCCTGCCAAGTCATGCGTGTTGCCTCCAGCTCACGGGGACATTTTATTTTACGTGTTTAACATGGAATAGATATGCACATCACGCTGCCGATTTCTCTTCATAGTGTGATGTCCTCTTCCCCCCCCCCATCCCAATGCGTGCAGTTACTGATATTAAGTCCTTAGATATTAATTTAATATTATTTAAGCACTTACATAGTATTATTCTGCCTCGGGCGGGGGGATGGCGGGGGGGCAGGGTAGCGGCCCAGCTCGCAGCCTGGCAATGTCTCACCTCTTCCGGCTTGCCAATCTAGGCAAGGCCGCGGGCTCTGCACGGGACGAGGCGTCACCACGCCAATGTAAAGTACAATTTTATTGAATCTTTCGCTAACAACTCAGGTTTATTGTTTACTATTATTAAACAAATAAATTTACAAATATTACAATGATGTTTGTGTGCACATAACTCTGCTTCAGTCTTTGCTATTGTAATAAAGGACTTCCAGGCGATGTCGTTCTCCGTGTCCTTTATTGGGTTCTTGCTCACACCCTGCGATGTCTCCGCTCCGACCCGCACCTGTTCCTCCTTGCGCCTCCGCGCTCCACGTTGTCTCCCACTCGCTCTCTCTCTGCAGCCACACTGCTGCCCGTGTGCTCCCGCACACTCCGCACTAACAGCAGCCACTCCGCTGCCCCGTGCACCCTCGGGCACTCTGCAGTCGCCCCGCTGCTCCACGCGCACCGCTGGCCGACGGTGCCGTGACTCCAGCCCCTCGCAATCGTGCCACTCCTCGCCAGCACTCCGCGTGGCCTCTCCCTTCTCAATCCTGACTTCACTCCCGATCCCCTTCCGGTTCTCCCCTTATATCCTCCCCCTCAGGTGACCCTGACTCCGCCCATACTCACGTGACCCTGACTCCGCCCATACTCACGTGACCCTGTCTTTGCTCGCATTACACTATTATGAAACTAATAACTTGCCTAATACTGTATTACTAATATAATGTTCGTGTGCAGAAACTACATGCGTGTGCCTAAAGTCGATGTCTGTGTGTGTGAGTCCATATGTGTTTGTGTGCGTGTAAGTCGATGGGTTTCTATGTGTGTGGGTCCATGTCTGTGTGTAAGTCTATGTGTGTGTCTGCCTTTTTCAAACGGACAACGCCCCGTGTCTGTGTGTACGTACAAGTGTTTGTGTGTGTGTGTCAGTCCATTTGTATGCGTATCAGTCGCAGTGTGTGTGTTAGTCCACATGTGTGTGTAAGTCCATACTCGTGTGTTTCACTCGATGCGTGTGTGTGTAACTCAATGCGTTTGTGTGAGTCAATGTGTGTGCATGGCTCCATCTGAGTGTGTAAGTCAATGTGCATTTGTGTGTCTATGTGTGTCAGTCGATGTGTATGTGTGTATGTCGATGTGTATGTGTGTGTCAGTCCATACGTGTGTGTTAGTCCACATGTGTAAGTCCATACATGTGTGTCACTCCATGTATGTGTGTAAGTCAATGCGTGTGTGTGAGTCGATGTGTGTTAATCCATGTGTCTATCTAAAGTAGATGTCTGTGTGTCACAGTCCATATGTCTATGTGTGTGTAGGGCAATGTGTGTGCAAGTCTATGTATGTGTGTGTAAGTCCATGTGTGTGTGTCTTAGTCGATATGGATGTGTGTAAGTACATATGTGTGTTTACGTCAATGTGTGTGTGAGTCCACGTATGTCTGTGTGTGAGTCGATGTGTGTGTATGTGAATCGCTGTATGTGTGTACGTCGATATATGTGTGTGTAACTCCATGTATGTGTATCTAAAGTGCATGTCTATGCGTGTGTGAGTCCATATGTGTGTGTGTGTGTCAGTCCATGGCCGTCTGTGTTAGTCGCTTTGTGTGCATGGCTCCATGTCAGTCAGTGTAAGTCCATTTATTTTCCTGTCTGTAGGTCCATGTGTGCGTGTGAGTTAATGTATGTGCTTTATTGACCTGCTCAAGGCCTATGATACCATCAGTAGGCCTGACCTCTGGGTTGTTCTTCATGCTTTCGGAGTCCCTCAAACTTAGCTCACGATCCTTAAGGACTTTCATGATGGTGAGCGGCCCCGCGTCAAACTACGTGGCTTTCAGTCAGAGCCCTTCCCTCTACATATTGGGGTGTGACAGGGATGTCCTCTGGCTACACATTATTTAACATATCTTTTGACCACGTAGTTCGTGAAGCCTTCAATGGCTGTACCCGAGGAATTACCATAAGGTACAGATACAATGGGAGGCTGATCGATGCCCGTGTGCGGTCAAGGGATGCCTCCCTATTGCTCAACCATGTTATGTATGCCCATGCTCTGGTGATTGCTGCTCACTGCTGCTGAACCTGGAGCTTGCCACTAAGAGGTGGGGCCTTACTATCAGCCCCACCAAAACTAAGCACCTGCCTGCGTATTTTGTACCATCGGACAATCCACCCCCACAACTCACAATTGGTGATGCGGCAGTTGTGGAGAGATCGGAGAGATTCCCATACCTGGCCAGTGTGCTAATGACCGTCTCCGGTTTAACAGCAGAGGTCTCACTCCAATTCAGTCGAGCGCTATTCTCTTTTCATTGGCTGCGTTACGCTGTGTGGAAGCTACCTGGTCTCTCGCTGCGCATTAAGCTCCAGGTCTTCTCGGCCACGGTAATTCCCTCCCTTCTCTATGCTTGCGAAGCGTGCACCCCCCTAATGGAACATCTTCGCCGGTTACAAACATTTAGGCTGGCCTGCTAACGATCTATCCTGGATTTAACCATATGTGTGTGTGTTGCTTGTAAGTCGATGTGTTTCTATGTGTATGGGTCGATGTTTGTGTGTAAGTCCATGTGTGTGCCTGCCTTTTTCGCCCGAGCAACGCCGGGTACTTACCGCTAGTAGTAAACTAAATGTAACAACATTCAATAACACTGAGATAACCTTGAATAACAGAGAAAACTAACATTGCCGCATCAAGGTTTAGAATCGTTCAACAAGATGATTGTTTCGTCTGCTACATCAGTCGGTGGATTCTGAGAGAGAGAGAATATTCGTATGAGCAATTCATGTTTCTATTGAAAGTAAGTTAACAGTAATATTTGGGTACAGTATTGTTTTTGGAAGCATTCACCGTAATATCGTATCAACGTTTACTTCACCGCATCATCGTATGAATGATGCGAGAAGAGATTAACGGGTTCTTATGTTAGTGATTTACGTACTCGGCGCTTTCGCTCTCTAAATTACGGCTTGAATGAGGAGGAGGGGTATGACTACACTCACAAAATTAATATCTTACTAGAAATTTCATATAACAAAAGTTATATACATAACTGTTACGCTGTGTAATTCAACTAAACAAACAACACTTAACTCCGAGTTCTCTTCAAATTTCACGAGTCCGTTCTAGACCCCACAGTTTTTTTAAAGAGTTTTAAGCACAGAATACGTAATTAAAGTTTTAAAAATCATTAATTATACAAACTTTCAATAATTTCCTTTTTCACTTCGATTTAAATTTTCTTTAAAACCTTCTCACCAACATTACCACTCATTACCACTTTCTCCGAAGGCAAGTTTGTAAAAGAATGCATGGTACAGACAACAGACATCTTGTGTCCGGAGATCAAAAGCCAATTTGAAAAAGTAAGCTTATCACGCAGGACTGTGACTCGCCGTGTGGAACTGATTGATAAAAAAATATAGCCAGTCAATTAAACAAAAAGTCTGATTCCTTTGAATTATATTCACTAGCACTGGATGAAAGTACGGACGTAAAATACACTGCTCAGCTCCTCATTTTTATCCGAGGCATTGACAGTTTTGCGATAACAGAGGAGGTTTTGACTATAGAGTCCCTGAAAGGAACAACGCGGGGAGAGGACTTGTATAACCAGGTATCTGCTGTCATCGAAAGAATGACGCTACCTCGGAGTAAACTTGTCAATGTCACAACGGATGAATCGACAAATTTAACTGGAAAAAATGTTGGGCTGCTGAAAAGAATCCAGGATAAAGTGAAAGAGGAAAACCCTGTCCAGGATCTTATTTTCCTTCACTGCATCATCCAACAGGAATCCTTGTGTAAGTCTGTATTGCAGCTTAATCGTGTCGTGAATCCAGTCGTAAAACTTGTAACTTTATACGAGCAAGGGGACTTCAGCACCGTCAGTTTATTACCTTCCTGGAGGAAACATATGCGGATCATCAGGACTTGCTGTACCACTCTCGTGTCCGCTGGTTAAGTTTGGGGAAAGTGTTACAACGAGTGTTGGAGCTGAAATAAGATATCATCGCATGATACAATTTCATGAGAGCCCACAGAGTTGTAGCAATGATTCGGCCGATCATTGCTACAACTCTGTGGGCTCTCATGAAATTGTCTTTTCCGAGACCAAGGTGCTCTGCAAACCTCCTGGCTACCATCAAAGGTTTGTACACAAAGCCATACAAATATACAAACATAGACATAATTTCAACCGTGATGATGGGTACAAACTGAGTAATCATTGGAAATATGTGATTAACCATGCAAAAAAGATTTAACTACACATATTTGGACCATCTTATTTGACACACAACTATTCTTGAGTTACTGTACAGTTTACTGATAGACAGCCAGTTTTGTTTTATCATGTTTAGCTTCTTTTTTCACACACTGGTTTCCTGCTATAAGTTTTACCCACCAAGCAACATAGCAGGAGGCTGTTTCTTCCTGACCTCCTTTTTTGCTTTTACCATCTACATGGCAGAGGCTCGGTCCCATTAGCAGCAGTTGCACTTTAACAACTCTGGCACCACCCCCCCCCCCCTTCTCTCAGCCAGTCTACATAACAAAGGCTCAGTCCTTTGTTATGTAGATTAGCCGTAGTTTCAATCCGCACCTTACCATAATAAAAAAGGTGGCCTGTACTGGCTCATCCCCCCCTCAAACAGCATATATACGGGGTAGTATCTCTTGGAATTTCTCATTTACTTGATACAGCAAGCGTGCTGTGACGGTTCCACCTGAAGACGGAAGCTTGTGTTGCCTCCGAAACGTCGTGATGTTTATTATTTTATTTTTATTTTACTTTTATTAATTTAAATTTTACATTTTTACCTACGTGACTTTACCGAAAAAAATTAAGAATATGAACCTGTCCACTCAGTACGAGCGGAATGGACTCTGCTGCGACAGGTGTCGTCCAGGTGAGTGGACAGTGTTGGCTGCAGCGTTTATTGCACCCTTCACCATTTTCTATTCTTGCGTACGATGGCATTGTGTGCAGGTACTGGTTGTGAATGTCTAGGACTGCTGGCCACGAGAGGGTTTCAGGAGAGAGAGTTCGTGTGGATTTGAAAACATCAGCACTGGAGAGACAAACGTCATCATGCCACGTGGTCCATGTCACACCACCCCCTCGTGGTGCCAAGCCGGCCTGAATAGGCTCACGCTTACATCACGCGCCCCACTAGCCTGTTAATTAATATACGGGGGGAGGGGGGGAATCTGTATCTTTGACAGGTCATCACAGGGTGTCCTGGTGTGACACGAACGCTCCCACTGTCTGTGCGCCCTGCTCTCAGGGCAGACTCAACCCAGACTTCAACACTCTTCATTCCTGTAACTTTTGCAAAGTCTACAACACTGGTAAGATCACGAAAAACACATTTGCAGTTTACATTGCATACGTATATGTAAAATTGTGCTCGATGCATTAACAATATATAGTTTGGGTCTGATGAGATCAGATTTTGACAGATTGTGTAATGACAACGGCTATGTTTGTGAAAAAGAGCTTGGTAGCTCATCGGATTCCTCCAGGATAAATGAAGATTCTAATGCCGATTCTGATTTGGATTGAATTGGTTAAATCAATCAAAACGTGGGCCACCTGGTGTCAGACCGCCCACGTCAAATGTAGATCTGCATTTCCAGCAAAAAAAACCTGTTTTTTTTTCTTTTAGCCAATTGCGAGATTCCACGAACTTTTTGATTAATTCACGGTTCGTGTTACCTTCGTGCAAAAAAATCGTAGCGTTAGTCACGTGACCTCTTTCCAACTCAAAGTGGATTATCGATCCAATCCACAAATTCTCAAGTTCTCAAAACGTGACAGTGACTAGCTAAACTGGATATCATTTGAATGATTGCATATGAAATATAAAGAATGATATTGAGCAATGAAGTGTGCAATTGAGACTTCAGCAAGTGAACTGCAGGCACAGTAAAAACCAGGCATAAACAAAGGGAGACCATTCGACCTTATTGCTGATCTTGAGTTCACGGGAGGAAATTAAGGACATATGGCGAATATTCAGATAGAGGGGCATTACATAATCGAACCACAGTAATGCTACAGCCATCAGTGAATCCATGGCTGGATGAAGGCTTGCTCAAGCTATGTGCATTGTTTGACCGATGCTTTATATAAACGGAGCAGTGCAGGATGTTGATGGTGGGGAGACACAGAAGCGATTATTAATTAACTCCCACTGATGTCATCAATGTCCAAGAATCAACATTTTTAGTGGTAGATACCCTCCATTACAAATGGAGTGACTGACTCAGAGACACTAAGAGTAGGAGGCACTCTGTTTATTTACATGGCCTAGCAGTTAACACTTGATATTAATACGTCTATAATCGACTATGGTTCCCAGTCAGGACAGTTAGTAGACTGCCTGACTGGCGACGCCGAGATGTTGAAAATGGAGATGGCAAGAAGAACGGTGAAGACTTCAGCAGCACGACGAGGATCCCACTTCAAATGACAGTACCGAGGTCTCCTCCAAGGGCCTCTCTTATATTGTCAGCATTGCCTGGCTCCACCCCCGGCCACGCCCCCTTTCTAGAACCTACCAGCGGGTTCTTGATGTGTCCCTTCCGTGACCTTTCCCCTAGACCCCCCTCTGGTGTATCACCTGGCCTGCTGCTGTCAGGGCTGCTGTAAGCTGCAGATCCCCTTCCACACCAGCAGCCAGCACTATGCTGCTACATTGCTAATTCTTAGTCACTCCACAAAGAAAAAACATCGTTTATATTCGAATGTTAAATGTTTTCATTGTTCCATTGATGCATTCGTGTGGATGTGTGAGCCTGCCTATGTCCGGATCTTTTCCAGGGTTTCGGAAAGTTGAACAGGAGAGTGCACACCCAACCATAATTCAAGGTGCATCTTTGAGATCCATAAATTAGGCTTATGCTGCTGATCTTATGTTCACTAAGGTATCTTTATTCACTGCCACTTGTTCATACTGCAGATAATTGCCAAATACATTATTTTAGAAATGAATCTTAAATACGTAGTTAAATAGCTCTGAAAAAATACCTCTTCTCCATTGCCCATTCTCTTCCTCCTCCATCCCCTCACCCCTCCACTCCTTCCTGCCCCTCCCCTACCATTTTGTGATCCCTCAGTACCCTCTGTCACGGTAATTCATCAATTTTCACACCCTGTTGCCATCCGAATCATTCAATTTTGTCATCGTTTTAGAAACTATGCAAGGCACCTGAAGTGATCTCGCTCCATATCTATCAATACATTACATTAGATGTGGATGGTATTGATATTTTCCCTTAACGGCACGTTCAACCTCAGCAACAGACACCGCTCAGCTCTGTAGCTCGGTTCGCTCTAGGGGACTGGACTCGCGTGAACGTGGATTGAGGTAACACGTGCTCGTGCACTGGTGCGGCTGTGGGAATGGCACCTACGAAGTATGGATCCCAAAAGACGGCTCCCTGTTCTGGTGCTGCCCCCACTGCCCTGCAGGACACAAATTGGCCAATCAGTGTGAGTCTTTCCAGCACCTCGCTCAGTATCTGGCAGCTAGAAGCGTTCTGTTTCTTGTTCTTTGCTTTTTGATGGTTGTTGTTGTAACTTACCGACCTGCTACTACGGAACATCTGTGAAAAATAACTGCATAGTCCATCGAATTTCTCCAGTCTGAATACACATTCTGATTTCAAGTTCAATCCTGGTTGGGGGTTGACGCAGCCCATTATCCCTTGTGTTGGTGTTGGGCCTCCACGAACATCAACACTGGTAAGACGAAGATGGCCAAGTGTGGGGTTGGCCACCCACTCTTTTGTGTGCTGTACCGATCTTCATAGGTGCTCGTTAACAACACCTCTCTGTTAAAGGTTATGCGGAGTTTATTTGTCTTCGTGTGAGCTGGTGGCGAGAGTGGGGGCGTGGTGTTGAGCCCTACGAACACCCTGACTCTGGTTTAATTTCCAACCATGGCTAACATCGGTGGCGCGTGACAACTGAACCAGTGCTGAGCCTGCCCTAAGCCGACTCCCCACCTTGATGTGGGCGAGCGTGCCCCCCCCCAAACCGCCCACTCCGCCCCCGTGCACCGTGCCTGCCTTGGTAGGCGTTGACCATGTGCGCATGCCTCTGTGAGCAGGCCTGCGAGGTGGTGAACGGAAGCCACATGTTGTGCTGTCTCCCAGCCTGCCCCTGGGCACTGGCCCTCCGCTGGCCAACGCTAAGGTGCGGGCCCGACGAGTTTGGGTTCGTCCTGGGCGCAGTGTCGGCGCTGCTGGCCATCAACAACTCGGCATTCCTTTACTACCCCAACCCCTCTTTCGAGATGCTCAGTCCCACCGGCACGCTCGACATCAAGCCTGGGGTACCCATCATCCTCAAGGTAGCGGCCTCTACTGGCTGCAGGAACTGGGCGGGCTTGCTGCGAGGGGGCCGGGAGTGGGGGGGGGGTAGCTAATGCGGCCCGGTGGTAGCACTTGTGCCGCTTGTCGCAGATGTTCCAGTTCAAATTCAGCAGGCCACCCTGGTGAATACTACGGCGGTGCTTTGTGTTAACCGTAGTGTCACAGCAGGGTGAAGTAGGCACTTACCCACTAACTCTCACATACCCATTCATAATGCTGGGTGGACATAGCCTATGAAATGTGGGGGAAAGTGCTCACCATCAGCAAACTCGTTGTCACTTCACTATGGTATTGCATACACGGGAATTTACCCTTGCCCTTGGTCATAGTCTGGGTCTGGAGATCAGTGGAGGAGCTCTCGGGCCCACTCACGAATTCTCTCCAAGTCACCCTGACACCACGGAACTCCCCCCACGCTTGCTATCACTTCACCACGCAACTCCACATCAACAGGGAATCTGCTTGGTGAGTTTAACAGCACTATCTCCTCCTCGCCACAGTGTGGTGCTTGGGGCAGGCTTCGCTTTCTGGTGCTTGGCCCCATTATTCTCTACTGCCAACTTCACCTTCACAGTGCTCTGGTCCCAAAGGCCACGAACCCACTAAACAGAGTCTCCGTTACTTTAAGGACCCTGGTGCATACAGCGTATTCAATGACACTGTTACACTGCACAGTGCAGTATTTGACTCAGCGTAATGCTCAACAGTTCCTGGTGCGCTGCCGAGTCTACTCTGCTCACCTTCAGTCCCTACTGCTGCTGGTGCTGCGGATTGTCGTATAGCTCGCCTCCACTCTGGGGAGCTGCCGGTGTCTCCAAGTCCCCTTGTCTGTGCTCTGAGCTCTCCATCTTTACAAAGCTCCTAACCAATGGGAGAGCAGCTACACCCGCAGCCATATACACATGGCTGCCTACCTAATTGCACTAAATCACAAACTCTTTGTTTTCATCAGCTTATCATCGAGTTAGATTGTTCAATGCCCATTATTGTTGTATTTAAAGTATTGTCGGGTGCTGTGCATGAAGAGTGCTATAGAGTACATAGAAAATGTGTTATGTATTTTCATGTTTTCCTCCATTCTCCACGTGTTGTCACAGATAACAAGGATGGCTCATTTGACTGTACTTTATGGGCATCAACAGCAGCAGTAGTTGTGTTGCTGATACTCCTGGCATTGGGAATTAGCTTGTGGATTCTTAAGCGTAAGACCCCACCACGGAGGACCCTCAGCACCACGAGCTGTTCCTGGAGGGAAGAGACAAGAATGGCTCTGCAAGAAAATACTTCAGCAACTGCATCGGTCAAAATGAGTCTGATATGTACACATATATACTGCAATATCACGAAGCAGTGGAGATGATAATGGATCTGGCTAGGTTTCCCCACTGGAACAAAACTGGGACAGATAATTATTCCAAGGGCATTGAGTACGGTTTAAGAAACAGTGATATGCAGGAGGGTTGTAAACCGCGTGCGTGCGTACACACATGCAACCATCTACCTAGACCTTTTCACTCCAGTAGTTTAAAATGTTAAGCGATATGAATGGGGTTAAGTGGTATATTGTACCTGATAAGTCACTGTTAAGTTACATAAAAAAAAAAATATTAATTAGACACTTAGAACATCACAGATATAACCTTAACTCAACCACATAAGAGCCCATACTTGTGTAGTGTAGCACAAGTCGGAGACGATGTATTGCAGGAGGCACCTTCTTTATTAACACTCTATAGGTTCAACAGGTTCTCCTCGTTCGTGATGTCGTACAATTCAGCCTGGACACAACCCTAACCTCGTTACACTTACGGTGTTGACCGAGAGAGCATGCTACTGTCCGGCCGCGCAATTATCGAGTGAAGGTGGCAGCGACGAAGGCGGTGGAGACGACAACAACGACGAGATGAGTCCACTCCCAGAACTGGCAGCCCGGAGCTCTTGCTCTCCGCTGCTTTTATTCCCCTCGGCGCGGCCTGGCTCTGCCATGGCCGTGCCTCCCTTCTCGAATCCACGAGCGGTTTCCAGGGGTTTCCCAATGAGGTCTTCCGTGACCCTTGTCCCAGTTAATATACATATACACCCATGTTTATGCTCAACGGCGTGTGCGCTAACTGTCCACCGCAGTTGCCGCTGCTGGACAGCAGTCGGTGCTGTGTCACTACACTTGTGTATGAAGCAGACCGGAGTGCAGGACTGTGACTGCTTGCATACACACCACGTGCACACTCGAGCCTGTACAGCAGGGGTCCCAGACTCCAGTCCTCGCGGGACCCCCACCACCACGTTTACCATTTCACTTGCCGTTCATATGCAAATTAACTCGTGCCATGACGCTGCACGCTCCCGATGATTGTTAAACATGTCCCATGTGACGAAATTAACGATTCACATTACGAGTGAAATCTTTGCGTGTGTAATGCGAGCAAGGATTGAGGGGGGCGGAGTCTGGGTCACGTGGGGAGAGGGAGGAGTTAAGGTCACGTGAGGGAGAGGATTTAAGGAGAAAACCGGAACGGGATCGGGAGGTTGAGATGGAGTGAACCAGGAGGAGGCTACGCTGGGCAGTACGGGGAGAGTGGCACGATCGCCATGCGGAGGGAGACGTCGGCACCATCAGCCATCGGTGCCAGATCGTCAAAGGGCTAGCGAGCTGCGGAAGGCTGGCTGCAGAGCGGAGCAGCCGGGTGGCTGCGGAGCGGAGGAGCAGAGGGGCTGCAGAGGGGAGCAGCAGAGTGGCTGCAGACGGAGCAGCAGTGAGACTGACAACCGGAGCAGCAGAGGGGCTGTGGAGTGAGCGTCGGAGGAGACGCGAAACTGAGCGCGGACGCCGTATCGAGCCTGAGCGCGGACGCTGTATGAGGGAGATTCCTCGAACCCAATAAAGGACAACGGAGATCGACACTGAGAAAGAGTCCTTTATTACACTGGTGTCGGAAGTGAAACGGCATGTCAAAACAGCTCAGAAGAAATAACGTTCCTGCACCATCTTCTGCGGCATCTTCTGACGACGACCTCCCTCCAGCGGTGGCGCTACCGACGATGGATGGGGGAAGCGACGCAGGAACGAGCGACAGTCCGGGCGTACAGGATGTTGCCGCTTCGGTGGGTCCATCCACGTGGGTGGACGCTGACGAAGGATGGTGACAGGTGGCGGCCCAACTGGAGGCACTGAAGACGATGTTGGCGCGGTTGTGCGACCTCGTGACACCAGCGACGACTTCGGTGAGGCCCAGCGGGGAACAGCGGGCCGGGGCCTTGCCGTCGCCTTCAGCCCTCTCTGCCACGCGGCACGAGGACGCCATCTTGGGCGTGGTCGCGGAGTAACGGCGGGAAGCCGCCATCTTGCGTTCTCCACCGCGGGAAGCCACCATCTTGAACACGTTGCGGAGTGACGCCATCTTGTCGCTGACGAACGAGCCACCATTAAAGGAGGATGGCGGAGTAAGGACCCGCAGCCATCATTTGACAACTGTTAAAGAGTTCTCCATCGGCGGCGATTGGAGCGCGTTCGCCTGCTGCTTTATAGCGGCTGTATGATCTGCTAAATGGACGGACGCAGAGGCCCTGGAAGTTCTACCAACACTTCTCGATGACGAGTCCGTCAGGTTCTTCCGCTCCATTAAGGCTGACAAGAAGAAGACGCTACAGGGTGTCTTCGAGGAAATGGCGGATGCGTATGAGCCTCCGGACGATGCCCATCGTAGATTTGTACAGCGGCAACGGGCGCCCAAAGAATCGCCGGTGGCATTCCGAGGCGCCGTTCTGGAACTGGCGATGGCTGCATACCCCGACACGGAGCCGGATTTGTTGGAACCCCTTGTATTGGGCAAGATGCTCGAATTATCTAGAGACTTGGGGATCCCCATGCCAGTGTGCAGCCATGACAAATTCACGTCCCGGGCTGCAGCTAAGTGCTTGGATGCTCAATTTAACCTTCGACGCTGGAAACAGATGTCAGCTTGGACGGGGGGCCCCATCGTCGAAGGCGGTGCTACGGGGTGGGATCCTAGAAAGGCGCTCTACGTTCCTGATGACAAGGATCTGCGGGAGTTGACGACCGCCTCTGCCCAGTGGCCTGCTCGGGCGGGAGCGAGGCCGAGGTCCGGGCCACCGACGCGGGAGTGTCGGGACAGAGGGAGTGCTACGCGCCGAAATGATGTGGAGTGTTTCCGCTGCAGTCGAAAGGGCCACTTCACCAGGGACTGTTGGGCCCGCATTCCGGGACCGCCCTGGCAGGAGGCCTTGACCACGGACGTCACGCCAAAGGACCATCCAGGACATTCAAGTCGGTGCGCATCAGACACCCGGCAAGGTCTGTCACCTCATGCATCACCATCGCCGCGCGGTCCGCGTGTCATTAACAACGGGGGGCCGCCGATTGACATGTGTTGCTCGCTCACGCAATGGCGGAGATTGGCACGGAGGGTGGTTGCGGCCGCTACTGGGTCGTCCATGGTGCCGGGTTCTATTCAGGGGGTCAAGGTGCGTGTCTTGGTGGACTCCGGTGCGTCCGCGACCATCATCTCGGACGTCATTTTCTATCTCTTGGGCATTCCGCCGGGGAGGGTGTGACCGGTTTATGACTCTTGCATAGCGGCGAACGGGGGAAGTATGGGCATTGTGGGCCAGGTGGACGCCAAAATATCGATTGGAGGGGTGTCGGCTTCAGGGACCGTTTTGATCTCCAGGTCCCTCGCGGTGCGCTGTTTGTTGGGGACCGATTTCCTTGCAAAAATGCCCATTCAAATGAGGGTTAATCAAAATTGCATTGAATTACCGGGGGGTCAGAAAATTTCGTTCTTACCGTCGCCCTGGGGCCAGCCTGCCCCTGTTTGCCAGGTGCAAGCGCTGTCCGAGGTATCTGTTGACATTCCACCTGGGTCGCAGATGCTTATCCCGTTGCGATATCGGAAACCAGTGCCTGGCGTTGAGGGAGCGGCGGGGGTTTTGTTATTGCCGTCCACAGCTATAACGAGCGGCTCAGCGCTAGTTGGGGCACAAACGATTGTCCGGCCGGGACAGCCTCCGTTTTTACAAGTGCTGAACGGGAGCGGGGAGAATGTTAGCGTACCGGCCGGAACGGTTTTGGCTCACGCCATGACCGCGTTCACGGCCCATGACGACCGGGGGCGCCGGGACATGATAGGGGGGGTTTCGGAGCCCACGGGGCATGATGATCGTTGGGTTGCCGAATTGTGCGGGGAGAACTCATCCCTGACCGGGGAACAACGATCCGTGCTTCGCGCGCTGTTACTTCGCTATTCCGACGTGTTCAGCTCGGATGATTTTGACTTGGGACGCACCTCCTTGCTTTCCCATCACATCAAGATGGGGGACGTCGCTCCAATTAGGTTGAACTGACATCGGTTGAGTCCGATGGAGCGGGATCATGTTCGCGGTGCAGTGGAGGATATGCTGCCTGCTGACATAATATCCCCGTCTAACAGTCTATGGGGTGCGCCAGTAGTCCTTGTTAAGAAAAAGGATGGGAAACTGCGATTTTGCATCGATTTTCGCAAATTAAACAAGGTGTCCGTGGCAGACGCGTACCCCCTGCCGCGTATGGATGACTCCCTCGATGCCTTGTCCGGGGCGAAGTTTTTTTCAACACTTGATCTCTCCTCGGGATTTTGGCAGCTTCCCCTGGATGAGTCCTCGAGGGAGAAGACGGCTTTCCGTACGCAGCAGGGCTTATTTCAGTTTAATTGTCTTCCGATGGGCTTGAACGCTGCCCCCGCCACTTTTCAGCAGTTGATGGAGCTGGTGTTAACGGGGTTGCAGTGGGAGACATGTTTGATCTATTTAGACGATGTCATCGTCTTTAGCTGCACATTTGACGAACATTTACAGAGATTGGAAACGGTGTTTGCTAGGATGCGCTCCGCCAATCTAAAATTTAAACCCAAAAAGTGTCACCTACTGCAATGGTCCGTACATTATTTGGGACACATAGTCAGTGCGGACGGAGTGGCCGCAGACCTAGAGAAGACGGCGTGCGTTCGCAACTGGTCAACCCCGGCCTCAGTTGGGGACGTACGTCGCTTCCTTGGGTTCGCCTCATATTATCGCAGGTTCGTCCCGAACTTTGCTATGATTGCTAGGCCCTTGCACCTCCTTACGGGGAAGGGTTGGAGGTTCAGTTGGGGATCGCCAGAGGAAACGGCGTTTGAGGGCCTACGCAATCGTTTGGCGACGGCGCCGACGTTGGACTATCTGGATTTTGATCGACCTTTTATTCTGGATACGGACGCTAGTGGCACCAGGATCGGGGCTGTTCTGTCACAGTCCAAGGGCGGCGTGGAATGCATGGTAGCCTACGGTAGCCGCGTGCTGTCCCCGGCGGAAACCCGCTACTGCGTTACTCGCCGCGAACTATTGGCTATTGTCTATTTTCTCCGCCAATATCGGCCCTATCTATACGGCCGTTCGTTTATCGTGCGCACGGACCATGCGGCTCTGCAATATGCCCTGAGAGTTGACCAACCATCTGGCCAACTGGCACAATGGTTGGAAACCTTGCACGAATTTTCCTTCGAAATTCAATATCGGAATGGGTCGCGTCACGCCAACGCGGACGCGCTTTCCAGATTACCGCAGGGGTCCCCTTGCGCTTGCATGTCGGGTACGAATAGGTGTACGCCGGTTCAGCTACCCCCTCAGCCTGTTGTGTCAGCTGTCGAGGTGCCTGAGGCTCCGGTGTGCCCAGGACCGGCCGATGGGGTTCTGAACCTACCGCGCTCGGCATGGATTCGCGAGCAATTGCTTGATGACTCGTTGGGGGCTTTACAGAGTTGGGCTGCGAAGGGAGCGGGGGGACTGCTATCCGGTGGGACGCCGGGGGCCACTCTCCGGGATGGGTTGCTCATGTGGAGAGAGGGGTTGCATGACCGCTGGCGTCTGGTGGTACCGTCGTCTTTACGGTACGAATTGATTCGGACTCTGCACTGCGACACATTATTACATCTTGGGGTGCAGAAAACTCTGTTAACGTTGCGGCGAGACTACTTCTGGCACGGCATGATGACGGATGTCGTCGGACACATTCGGGTGTGTCCCGCATGTGCCCAGCGAAAGCCGCCTAAAAACCCATATGTGCCGCCGGTGCAGTCTATACAAGTGTCTCGGATTAACGAGTTGGTGGCGTTGGATATTTTGGGACCCTTCCTGCCATCCGCTAAGGGCAATACATTTTTGCTGGTCGGGGTGGAATATCTTTCCCGCTGGCCGATGGCTTGGCCCTTACCCGACCAGTCAGCGGCGTTTATCACGGACGCCTTCCTGTTTGGATATGTACTGGATAAAGGGGCGCCGAAAAGGCTGCTCACGGATCAGGGGCGGAATTTTTCTTCTAAATTGTTGGCGGAAGTGTGCGCTGCTCTGGGAACCAAGAAGGTTCGTACGTCTCCCTACCACCCGCAGACGGATGGTATGGTGGAACGGCTTAATCGGACGCTGTCGGCCATGCTGTGTCACACGGTTAACGAGAACCAAGCTGATTGGGATTTACATATACCTGGGGTACTCTCCGCGTATTGGATGACGCCTCATGCGTCCACAGGGTATTCTCCATTTTTTCTAATGTACGGCCGCGAGAATGTGCCGCCGGTGGACGTACAGCTGGGTACGGGGGTGAAGGGTCCTGCTAAGCCTCTCCCCGATTACATCCGGGACACTGTTCGACGCGTCTCCGAGGCACGGGAGGGGGCCCGATTGGCTACTGCCAAGACTCAGGCGCGAAACGAACGTTGCGCCCGGCGCTCGAAGGGTAAATGCCCCTGGCAAGTGGGGGACGTGGCCTGGCTGCACTGCCCGCAGGTGCGGGCGGGGACCTCCCCTAAGCTTCACAAACCATGGCAGGGGCCGGTTACGCTCATTGAGGTCCCTAACCCACAGTCCGCGCGTGTTCGGTTCGGATCGCGGCGCTGGTACGTCCATACATCTCGGTTGAAGCCTTACGTGGCCCCGCGGACTGATGCGTCATCTCCTGATGTTGCCTTGCCGGTGTCTGTTGCACCCGACGCACCTCTGCCTTTGCCTGTTGACCCTGCAAGCGCGCCTGTCGTGCCTTGCCTTCTACAGACGAACCAGCTGTGACGCAGACGGATGCGGCGAATCCTGCTCTGGGTGGGCCTACCACAGCATCGGGGTCACTTCACCCCGCTGCCCCTCCAACCCCACTACAGACACGGTTGCGGGAGACCCTGGACTTGGGTTTCTCTGGGGAACGGGACCTTGGCATTGACGGGCCTCCACCAGCAGCGGGCGGTCTTGATCCCGTCGCTCTTAAAACCCTGTCGCGTTCTCGGTCTGTGGGGGGGGCGCCGGCCGTTCGGGACGGGCCAGCGACCCGCACACGTTCCAAATCCCTTACCCTTCGTTAATTGTGTTCTTGTTCTTGTTGTTCTTGTTATCATTGTTATATTCTCCGTTGTCCGGTGATGCAAGATGGTTAAAATGTTGCTCGCATTATTTTTATTCTATTTATTGCAGCCGAGGACGGCTGGGTTTTCATCAGGGGGGGGGGGGTCGTGTAATGCGAGCAAGGATTGAGGGGGGTGGAGTCTGGGTCACGTGGGGAGAGGGAGGAGTTAAGGTCACGTGGGGGAGAGGATTTAAGGAGAGAACCGGAAGGGGATCGGGAGGTTGAGACGGAGTGAACCAGGAGGAGGCCACGCTGAGCAGTACGAGGAGAGTGGCACGATCGCCACGCGGAGGGAGATGTCGGCACCGTCAGCCATCGGTGCCAGATCGTCAGAGGGCTAGCGAGCTGCAGAAGGCTGGCTGCAGAGCAGAGCAGCCGGGTGGCTGTGGAGCGGAGAAGCAGAGGGGCTGCAGAGGGGAGCAGCAGAGTGGCTGCAGACGGAGCAGCAGTGAGATTGGCAACCGGAGCAGCAGAGGGGCTGTGGAGTCAGTGTCGGAGGAGACGCGAACCTGAGTGCGGACGCCGTATTGAGCCTGAGCGCGGACGCTGTATGAGGGAGATTCCTCGAACCCAATAAAGAAAAACGGAGATCGACACTGAGAAAGAGTCCTTTATTACACGTGTATGCACACGTGTTCCACGTGATAGCATTATTTGCTTAGCGCGTTACATATGTGGGGCGCCGTGTTTAACAATCATCGGGCACGTGCAGCGTGTTTGTGTTTGTAGAGGAGTAAATTGGTAAACGCGGAAAGACGGAGCGTGGTGGTATGTGGTGAGTACAGAGCTGGAGTTTGGGCAAACCGGCTTTGTGGCATTTGCGTTCCTGCGCTTACTGCACGTGAAAGCTGGCATGGGCATTAACCACTGAGATGAGCTTAAGGCTTGGTGCCACAGCAAGCGATGTTCGTCACATGGGACATGTTGATGACATCGCTTAGGATTACGATTGGCAGTGCCAGTTGAGTTGGCAATTGGAATCTCTATATTAAAGGAAGGGCTGTTAATTAGTCTTCATATTGTTTTACTTGAAAGAACTGGACGTCATTCTTTTTATGACAACCTTTACAATTCATCTCAGCCATATAAAGTGTTATATCTCTATATAGTGGGTGAATGAGTCTTGTCCTCGCTTCTCTTCACTAACATCCTACAGAGTTCGGAGTTGAGTTGAAGGTTCTCGATTTATAAGCTGAAATGCTCTCAAAAGTGGACAACGAAGTCATCACGCGGACGTATTGTGCCCCATCTGTGTGGCCATCCCGAGGGCTTCATTCTCCATGGCTGGTACCCTGTGCGTTCCTCAGACGCGGCTCCACACAGTGGGTTGCCGTGCTGCTGCCTGGCAGGATTTGGGTGGAATGCATGTCAATGGAAAAAATTGGTGAAGGACTCTTTCAATAAAAGACATTGAGACCAATTCACCAGACGCGTATAGTACCAGACCACTCGGCTAAATGGGTGGAGCGTGTGCATAATAAATATTTAGGTATTCAATCAGTGTAAATAAGATTTCTGAAACGTTGGAATTTTCTTGACCATTTGAACCCCATTATTGTAGCGTTACCTCTCCCAATGGTCACTGTCAGATTGTCACGTCCCCTGTTGGTCATGGTGAGATTGTCACGTCCCCTGTTGGTCACGGTCAGATTGTCACGACACCCCCCACCCACCCCCCATCCTCTACCGGCCCTTCTATGATTGCTGCATCTGCCCTAGGTCACCCAGATGGGCAGGTACGTATGTTGGCCTTCTTTCGCACCATACGTAGCCAACCATGGTAATCTGTACCTACGAGGTACCCCTCTACCGATTATTAAATTGACACGTCCTCTGCAGACCACTCTCAGAATGGTGATTCACGTAACAATTTCAAGGCGTTTTGGATCTGTACATTGTGATGCAGTTCTACACTCACTCTGCAGATGGCAGCCAATTCCAAGGCAAGAGAGGGACAATGAACTTCCGTTAGTGTCAAGACACGAGGATGTGACGAGAATAGTTTTCATTTTAAACATGCGTTAATAAATATAGCTGAATATGGAAAACCTGAATGTAAGAGTAATTTAGCACTTCAAGCAAGCACATGCTGCATCAATTTCACCCGAAAACTTTGACGTTTAAATAATTCCCTCTCTAAATATCGGTGCGTGCCATTACAAATGATTGCACCTCCATGAGGGTATCGATTTTGAAGGACTGGAAGGGTGACGAGATTCCGGTTCAGTTAGATGTACAATGCAGTTACCTGGATTGCTTTTTATAACAAATTAACATTAAAATATTTACATTTACTAGTTTTATAAATACATTTTTATAACCCTTGGCTGTTGAGTGTTTAAAATTCTTCATATGTTACACAAATTACTACCATGGATGACAACTAGGCCAGAGAGTCACGTAGAAGGGAAATAATAAAATAATAAAAATAAAACTAAATACAATTCTTACGACGTTTCGGCCACAATGCAAGCAGCCGTCCTCAGGTGAAGAACAGGTCTGTCGGAAAGACAGCGTCTGAAGTTTCAGATGCTGTCTCAATGGAATTCAATGGTCTCCATAACCATATTAACAGTGGGTCGATGGTAGGGACATCATTCTAGAACCTCTCTGGCCTAAATTTCGATTTAAAGCTTTTGCGACTGCAGGGATTCATCTTCTTGGTTCTTTCGGTAAAGTCACGTAGAAGGGAAATAATAAAATAATACAAATAAAATGTAATAAAATACAATTCTCACGACGTTTCGGCCACAACACAAGCAGCCGTCCTCAGGTGAAGAACAGGTCTGTCGGAAAGACAGCGTCTGACGTTTCAGACGCTGTCTTTATGTTTTATTTTTATTATTTTATTATTTCCCTTCTACGTGACTTTACCGAAATAACCAAGAAGATGAATCCCTGCAATCACTAAAGCTTTAAATCGAAATTTAGGCCAGAGGGGTTCTAGAATAGATGTCCCTACCATCGACCCACTGTTAATCTGGTTATGGAGGAGACCATTGAATTCCAATGAGTATTGTGCATATAACCTCATCATGAAAAATCAAGACTGAGTAGAAGTTGAGATATCCCACCAAGGCGTAAATAAAACATATCTTTAAATTATTTTTAAACCATTTTAAAAAAATGGAGTGGCCACACTGAGGTTACATGGAATATCACCTTTGTAGACATTGAGAGGAGAGTCGGTTTGGGTGACCAGCAATCTCCAAAGTTATTCACAGCGCTGTTCGGAGATATGAATGATATCGCATCAAAGCAACATAAGAACCTGCTGATAATACCACACACAGAGCTTGGGTAATCATAAAATTTAGTCCAATCTCATCAGATCAATGCGCGACTGGAATGGAAGCCGAACGCACTAGATGGGTGAGGTGGATTCAGGGGCCGAGTGTGGAATGTGTCACGACTCGCCTTAGGGTGCAGTGGAGCGAAGGACAGTCAGGTGAATGACGGCAGTGGTCCGCGGAGGCGTCGTCGTGGCATGCGGCAGCCCGACGGGATGTGTCCCGGCAGGCCGCAGCTGTAGCACACGATGGAGCTGCTCCCGGGACGAGGAGATAATCTTCTGCCGTCGTTGGTCGTCCGCCCGTCGCACCATGCCATCCCCTCGCCCGCTACCACTCTGGGTCAATGCGCAGGCTGGGACGGGCTCCACGTCTTCAGGTGTATCCGGCCCCTCACGGGGCGCAGTACACACCGCCAACCCATTGTGCCATTGCAAGAGCTGTTGAGCCTGAATGCATCTTGCAACCTTGATAGACGAAAGATTGTCGTCGTCTACAGCCGGCAGGACAATGTCGAGGTCCTTTGCCAAAGCAAGCAGTCTCTTGAGGACCAACGAGTCGACTCCGTCGTGGTCCAACCTCGGAAAAGCAGCCTACGCTAGCGCCAAAAGTGCGCTAGGGAAGGTGAGTGGTGTCTCGGCTTCCCCCCTCTTTCGCGTAGTGAACTTGTGGCGCATGTTCGACGGCAGCTCGTAAATTGCTGACATTTGGTCAAAGGTTTTGAGTCAGCGTGGCCTCCGACGGTAGAATAATATGAAACATTACCAGGGCGTCGTCATTAAGGGCGGCAGACAGTGCTCTCAGTGCCTCTGCCTCCGTCCACCCCGCCAAGTCGGCGTTCGTCAGGAACCGCCGCTTAAAGGTCACCCAGCCGCCTCCGGCAGCTGTAAATTTTTTCATGAAGGGACGTCGTCGCCGGAGAGATGTAATGTCCACCGGCGATTTCGACGCAGCTTCGGATTTCGCGGGCTGCGCCACTGAGGTTTCCGCTTGGCGGGAAATGGCGGTGGAAACTTCGTCCCCATGCGGCTCCGTTGCTCCCTTTCCCACCGCTGACTCCGCGGGGTGGAGCTCCGCGAGGATGGACGCCGCGGCTTGGAGCAGCTCTGCGAGGTGGGCCCGGATGGTGCTTTGCTCCGCCGGCAGCGCTTCACCTCCATCCTCTGGACTCGCCATCCCTGGGGCTGTTTGGGGGATGAGATCTTCGTCGTCCGACGTCCTGGTACGTAGTCTGCATCACGTAGACATAGTCTAAATGGCTAGCTATGTAAAATAGCGTTTGGCCACTTCCAACACCAGTTGTAGTGGATTCAACTGAGTCACAGACATACTCTTTGGAGACAACACATTTATTGATACCAACACAAAGGGGTAACTGCCCCTTTACCAGATCACAACCTATGGTGGTGGACCACCAGGCTAACTACACTAATTACACTCGGAGTAGCTACAATGGACAGAATTCCGGCTTGGGTCCAGGTCCACGTGTTGGTGACTCTTCTCGGATGTAGAACGTAGATCGTCAGGATAACAACAGCAATTCCTCTGGGGACCCGGTTTATATCCTCACTGGTTGTAGCTGGCTCCACCCTTGGCCACGACCACCTTCTCAACTCCTCTAGCAGTATCTCGCCCTGACACGTGACCACCCCTAGCCCCTACTTGGGGCCCCTGTGTAGACTTTACCCATCACATGCCTTCTAGGGTCAACCAGAGTGCCATGGCCTACATTAACCCCATTCATGGCCGTCACTCTCACA
The DNA here is from genome assembly GCA_014621495.2 of Entosphenus tridentatus. Taxonomy (NCBI): domain Eukaryota; kingdom Metazoa; phylum Chordata; class Hyperoartia; order Petromyzontiformes; family Petromyzontidae; genus Entosphenus; species Entosphenus tridentatus. The sequence goes on along the minus strand of JAAXLI020001311.1, from coordinate 82,178 downwards.
CCGCCTCCTATAGGGAACAGCACTGCACGCCGAGCGTGGTGCCACTCAGTGCTCTCTATTAGCGCTCACCGAGCCCCTCTAGGGCTGGTACTACAACCACATGTACGGGGTTTCCGCGATGTCAATTCAGGTGGCGGCACAGGTGACAGAAACGACAGAGAGCAGAGGAGCCAGAGGACCAATGACATGATCTTCAGGCGACCTTGGAGGATATGACAGCGGCCGTCCGGCAATTCAACAGCCCATGGCATGATTGACAACAGCAGTGACGATGTCAGACCTGTGCAGGGACCTGGGTTCACGCGGAGATCAACTGCTACCGCTGAGGAAGGGCAAGCCACATCACAAGAGGATGTCGGGGTGAATCAACTTGAGATAACCATGACATCTCCGAGCAACATTGTGGGACTTCATAAGAAAAAATAAGGCTAGTCGCAACACCCCGGACTCCCGGCCAGACCATACACACACACCTCATCAAACCCCTCATCACCAATGCCACCTGCACACCACTCGATTGCGATGACCCAGGGGGACATGGCAGGGCAAATTTAGTGAACATCTGAATCAAAATGGGAAACACTTGCGAGATAAGTTGCATCAGCGGCCACAGGGACATTAGTTCTAGCAGGAAATATAGGGTAAATCCCGTTAGGGTGTTGGTGCACACGGGAGCATCAGTCACCATCATTTCCACGCCCGTGTTCGATATGTCACCTACAATTAAACGTCGCCTAGAACTCGTATATAATAAATTCGTCACGGCAAACGGCATTAGCTTGGCAATTGTCGGTAATAATAGTAGGTTTTTACCCTTTTAACTGGTACAAAACTGACACCTTTATTGTACCAGTTAAAAGGGTAAAAACCTACTATTATATTTTGCCACTGGTAAAAGAGATCTCATAGAATTGTCGGTAATGTAAAGACGTACATCTGCATAGGAGAAATGTGTATATCGGCCTCAATATTGGTATTTTCTTCCCTAGCAGAACCATGGTTATTGGGAACCGTTAATTTTAGTTGGATACCCATTAAAATACTAATAGACGAGGGCTATATAGAGACACTGTTGGGAAGATGGATATTTTTTGCGGCCTGACACAAAAACAGGGAAGAATGCCTGAGTACACACCCTGGTGGGAGAGTCGATGACGATTCTGCCACTAGCACGGGTGTTGGTCCCTTTGCGATATCGCCCGTAAATAATTACCTCACGCGTGGATGCATCGAATATAGTGCACTACTGGGGCCAATGATTAGTTGGCATTCATTAGCGGCAGCAGACACCATTTTAAGACCGACCCAACGGTTGTGTATGCAAGGTTTGCACACATCAAAGCGGGCGATTGCACTGTGAAAAGGGGACCGTAATAGCCCAGATTTTCCCAGCAGGTGAAATACAATAATATGAAGTAGTTGCGGGGATAAAAGAAGTAAAGCATGGGGTAGGGCCCCTCTGGGCAGTGGTAATCGTTCAGTGGAACCCTGAACTGACCCAGGGTCAAAGAGACCGCCTTAAAAGTCTCCTTCATAAATTTAATTATATATTCAGTAATGGCCCGTATGATCTCGGGTACACTGACTTGATGCAGCACCACATTGAAATGGGAAGAGGTAAACTTGTGAGACAAAACTCATATAGAGCAGGACCGGCAGAAAAGGAGCAGATCCGTCAAGCTACAGAAAATATTTTAAGAGCAGAGATAATGTCTCCATCCACTAGCCCAGACATGGGCAAAGTATGGCCCCCGGGGCGTATACGGCCCGTTGGGCTTTTTAATACGGCCCGCCGAACTTGTCCAAATATTATTATTATTATTAAATTAAATTTTACCTTCCTCCTGTGATGCCCCATTTCCCTATTAGATGGCGCACTTTGACCGGGAGTGTGGTGTACAGTAGAACCTCTGGTCACGAGCGCTTCTGACCACGACCAAATCGAGTTCCTACCAAAAAATTCACAATTTTTTTAAATCTGGTCATGAACACATAATCGGGTGGCGATAAAACACGGCCGCGGCCGATTTCCCCTTCTGCGCCATTTTTTTGTAAGCGCCAAATTTCCTGTTGTTTGTTTACAAACAACACCGACCCACGTGTGGCCGCTTGCTCAGTCAGTCTCGCTTAGTAAGATATACATTTTTTGAGTGTAGTCATACCCCTCCCCCTCATTCAAGCCGTAATTTAGAGAGCGAAAGCGCTGAGTACGTAAATCGCTAACATAAGAACCCGTTAATCTCTTCTCGCATCATTCATACGATGATGCGGTGAAGTAAACGTTCATACGATATTACGGTGAATGCTTCCAAAAACAATACTGTACCCAAATATTACTGTTAACTTACTTTCAATAGAAACATAAATTGCTCATACGAATATTCTCTCTCTCTCAGAATCCACCGACTGATGTAGCAGACGAAACAATCATCTTGTTGAACGATTCTAAACCTTGAAGCGGCAATGTTAGTTTTCTCTGTTGTTCAAGGTTTTATCAGTGTTATTCAATGTTTTTACATTTAGTTTACTATTACACTGTGAATTATGTGCATAATTAACTATTTTTGTGCTTTAAAATCTTTAAAAACAATATTTATATACAGTTCGTAGGAGTCTGGAACGGATTAATCATATTTACATACAATCCAATGGGGAAATTAGGTTCGAGTCACGACAAAATCGGATTGCGACCAAAGTTATGGAACGAATTGTGGTCGTGACCAGAGGTTCTACTGTATAGGGCTCGAAAGGGCACATGATCTCGCAATGCATTGTGGGCCGTCAGCGCCATTTTCAGGGTTTGTTTACATTGCTGAGTTAGATACGGTGCTCCCTTCACTTTTTCGCTTTGCCCTGTGAGCCCTTCTGTAAAATGAGCGGATCAAGGAAACGAAAAGTGGACAATGAGTGCCGAGTGTTTAACACGGAGTGAACAACAAAATACTTTTCACTGAAGTCCAATCCAAGGCTGTATGCCTGATATGCCGAGAAACTGTCGCAGTTTTCAAGGAGTACAACATCAGCTGTCACTTTGCTACGAAGCATGCTAACTACGCTAGCAAGCAGTCAACGAAAGAACGGGCGGCTACGGCTCAGAGGTTGGCGGCTAATTTACAGACTCAGCAACATTTTTTTCACCGACAAACTGCAATTCAAGAGTCAACTACCAAGGCAAGTTTTTTGGTGGCATTCGAAATAGCAAAGGCTAGCAAGCCTTTCTCCGAAGGCGAGTTTGTAATAGAATGCATTGTACAGACAGCAGACATCTTGTGTCTGGAGATCAAAAGCAAATTGGAAAAAGTCAGTTTATCAAGCAGGATTGTGACTCGCCGTGTGGAACTGATTGATAAAAATATAGCCAGTCAGTTAAACAAAAAGTCTGATTCCTTTGAATTATATTTACTAGCACTAGATGAAAGTACGGATGTAAAAGACACTGCTCAGCTCTTCATTTTTATCCGAGGCATTGACGACAGTTTTGCGATAACAGAGGAGTTTTTGACCATGGAGTCCCTGAAAGGAACAACGCGGGGAGAGGACTTGTATAACCAGGTATCTGCTGTCATCGAAAGAATGAAGCTACCTCGGAGTAAACTTGTCAATTTCACAACGGATGGATCGCCAAATTTAACTGGAAAAAATGTTGGGCTGCTGAATAGAATCCAGGATAAAGTGAAAGAGGAAAACCCTGTCCAGGATCTTATTTTCCTTCACTGGATCATCCATCAGGAATCCCTGTGTAAGTCTGTATTGCAGCTTAATCACGTCGTGAATCCAGTCGTAAAACATGTGAACTTTATATGAGCAAGGGGACTTCAGCACAGTCAGTTTATTACGTTCCTGGAGGAAACTGATGCGGATCATCAGGACTTGTTGTACCACTCTCGTGTCCGCTGGTTAAGTTTGGGGAAAGTGTTACAACGAGTGTCGGAGCTGAAAGAGGACATCGTCGCGTGTTTGGAGTTGATGGGGAAATCTGACGAATTCCCTGAGCTAAGCGACAAGAACTGGCTTAGTGACTTTGCGTTTGCTTTGGACATATTTTCACACGTGAATGAGCTGAATGTGAAACTGCAGGGGAAAGATCAGTTTGTTCACGACATGTACAACATGTGAAAGCCTTCCAATCCAAGCTCACTTTATTCTCCGGACAAATTGCGAACAAATCGTTCGCTCATTTCCCCACACTTGCCATGTAGGAAGAGGCACCACGAAACGCAAAAAAATACAGCAAATCACTTGAGGACCTGCACGGAGAATTCTGCCGTAGGTTCTCTGATTTCAAAAACATTGAACAGTCACTTCAGCTGGTGTCCTGTCCCCTGTCACAAGACCCTGAAACAGCACCACAGGAGCTGAAGTTGGAACTGATAGATCTTCAGTCTGACTCCGTCCTAAAGGAGAAGTTCAACTCTGTTAAACTGAATTACTTTTATGCTTAACTTAACATAGCCACGTTTCCAAACCTCCGGAGGACTGCACAGGAGATACTGACTTTGTTTGGCTTGACTTATGTGTGTGAGCAGACATTCAGCGTCATGAACGCCAACAAAGCCCGTCACAGATCAAAGTTAACGGATCAGCACCTCAGATCTATCCTGAGAATTGCCACAACCAAAATAACTCCAGACTTGGATGAACTGGCAAAAATGGGAGATCAACAACACTGTTCCCGCTGAAACTGAAAGTGATGATGTGTTGCTGCAGCGAGGTTGGAGCCAAGTCTCCGACACACAGCCTGCGTGGCTGCTCTAACCTGTTAATGTAGATAATAAAGAAGTTAAAGTGAGGTAATTGGTTTGGGCGCAGGCCTCAGATGTTTTCATGATGTTTGATCAGTCACGTTACGACATGTTTTTGTATTGTTCATGTTCGTGCAATTTGTTAAATTGCCTTGCAAATAAATGCTTTGCTACCTGTTAAAAGCCAAATCTTTAATGTAATGATTTTTACATGTCATTTATATTAGTTTACACAAACACTCCATCCATCTGTTCCTGGCCCGGCCCCTCTGTCAAATTTTAGAACCCATTGTGGCCCGCGAGTCAAAAAGTTTGCCCACCCCTGCACTAGCCCCTGGGGAGCACCAGTAGTACTAGTTAAAACGTTCGATGGCTCCATGGGGTTTTGGCGTTTATTTTCTGTGACAAAATAAAGTTATGATAGCGGACTTGTATCCCCTGCCGCTTATTTATGACTCATTGGAGTGATTTGCGGGGGCCAAATATATTACGTTGGATTTGGCAGCTCCCCCTGGATGACGAATCAAAGTTAAAGACTGCATTTCGGGCACAGCAAGGGTTTTTTCAACTTAATCGTCTCCCAATGGAATTGCTCACCGCACAGGAAACCTTCCAACGCCTCATGGAGCTAATTTTGTCTGGTCTGCAATGGGAGATATGTTTGATCTATGTAGACAACGTCATTGTATTTAGTAGGTAGTTTCAGGAACACCTGGTGATGTTACAACAAGTTTTCTTAAAGGTGCAAGCCACTAGACTAAAACTTAAACCATCAAAATAGAATTTTGTACAGAATTCCGTTGGATATTTGGGACATGTGGTCAGTGGGAAGGGTGTAGCAATAGACCCTGAGAAAAGGTTCGCCGTAAACAATTCTCCGACACCCACTTCGGTAAGGAAGTGTGGCGATTCCTAGGCTTTGTTTCGTACTATTGCAGATTTTCACCCTGGTTCACTACATTACCAAAACCCTTGCATGCCCCCACACCAAAAGGGGTGCAATGCGATTCCGGTGGGGGGAGGAATAAGAATCGGCTTTTCAAGTGATTCGTTGAAGATTTACAGATGCTCCTCCACTAGCATATCCGGATTTTTCACTGCAAATACAAGAAAACATGGAAGTGGTAATTGTGTACGGGAGTCACGTGCTTTCCACCGCCGAACAACGCTACTGTGCCACTCGTAGAAAACTCCTGGAAATGGTAAATTTGTCACGTTATTTCGGCCCTACCTATGTAGCGTCGGATCGCGTACGTGCATGTGTAGCACTGTAGATGGGCTGCACTTACCCGCAATGGCGGACAGTGCCCATCAGAGGCGGCAACTCGAGCCGGCAAGGAGGTCGTTACGATACCCTGCCCAGGAGGGAGGGGGCTGCGGGGTCTTTTAGGATCCCCCGTGACCTCTCCCAACAGGAAGGAGGGGGCTGTGGAGTGTTCTAGAATCCCCCAGGGCCCCCATCTCCTAAAAAGGGGGCGTGGCCAGAGGTTGACACACCGGAGAGGTGTATAAAAGCTGGACCTCAATACAGGTTGAGGGCAGAGTTACGAAGACTGAAGACTGAAAACCAGCTAGACTAGCACCCTTGGACCTCGAGCCTGCTGCCCTTGTAAGGGCCGGGTCGAGCTTGGACCAGTGGTCGGAATCGTACCTTGGCTGGGTAGGGTCAGGATAGCCTCCCTAGTCAGGACCCTGGGACCTCGAGCCTGACGTCCTTGTAAGGGCCGGGCCGAGCTGGGACCAATGGTCGAGACCCGTACCTTGGCTGGGTCGAGTCAGGTAGCCTCCCCTAGGACATGGATAGCCGGAGGGCTGGGAGCCAGCAGGGGGCAGTGTTTAGGTCACGATTGCCCGGAGACCATACCTCCCTAGATAGGGGGCGGAAGGGAGTTGCTCTAGTTAGACATAAACATACCGTGTTGCCTCTACCTCAACGTCTCCATCTCCATAAAAAAAAACTCAATACACCTATATGGCCGCCAGTTTACCATGCGGACCGATCCTGTGGCATTGCAATTCTCGTTTAAAATGGATCAACCTTCGGGACATATGGTGATGTGAATTGAAAAACTCCAGGAATATTCTTACAATGTCACTCACCGGAAGAAAACCTGTCATTGTAATGCCGACGTGTTTTTGAGAATACTATGCAAAGATACTATGCAGTGTAAACCAACCATACCTGACTCAGTGGGACTGGCTGACGTCAATGCATATTTTGAAATATGGAAACGATGTACCGACCGGAGATCATGATCTCGGGCTGATGAGGACTGAATAGATCCGATCACAGAAAGATGATGACTCACTGGAGTCCTTGACTGCACAAGCAGCTGAAGCTGCTAAAAATGGACAAACAGGGTCGACATTTATAAAATTGCAAGTGCTTTTGATGAGGTGGCCCGCTAGGATGCAGCGTCGTTGCCTGATGTTACCCACCCCCCTACGGCAAAAGTTGATATTAGAACTGCACGCCGAACAATTTATATATTTAGGCATTGCCCAGGCTACAATTTCGATATTGGCCGGGGATGTCAAAGGATGTGTGAGATTGTGCTAAGAGGAAACCTCCGTCCCAACCCATACAGCCTCCCCTGCAGTCGATCAGAGTATCAAGGGTGAATGAGCTGGTGGCATTGGATATCATGGGTCCATTCCTTAAACATCAAGGGGATATAAATATGTACTTGTTGGGACTGAGTATTACACTGGTTTTCCTGCAGCATGGCCACTACCAGACCAGACAGCTGCGACTATAGCGGAGCAATTTCACCACGGGTATATACTGGACAAACGCCCCCTTAAGAAACTGTTCACAGACCAGGGTCGAAAATGATCTGCTAATCTATTGCACAATGTCTGTGACATAATGGCATCTAAGAAAATGCTCACTTCGCCGTACCACCTTCAGCGTGACGAACAAGTGTAAAGGCTTAACCACATGCTGTCTGCAATGTTGTGCCATATTATCACAGACGATCAGACTTACTGAGACTTACACATCCCATGAGTCCTAGGGGCATACCGTAGAATGCCACACGCATCGACCGGGATTTCCCCCTTTTTGAGTTACAGGAGGGACCCAGTCACCAATTGAATGCTAATTGGTGGCTCTCCCTGCTAAATCGGTTTCGTGGCCGGCCTCCATTTATGCTGCCACTAGAAAGGTTGCCAAAAGCTCGCGAAAGCTGAGTCTGGTATATTGCAATCAGCTAACGAACGCATGCGAAAAAAGACGTAAACGCCAATGCCTTTCGAGCAGGGGGATCAGGCGTGGTTACACTGTCTCCAGGTCCGGGTGAGGACATTAGTTGAACTGCACCATCCCTGGCAGGGTCCTGTAGAGATTTTCCAAGTTCTTCACCCACAAAGTGTATGTGTCCAGACGGGACACCAGCGATGGGTGGGCCATCCGGCGCATTTAAAACCGTATAGGGGACCACCGACAAAAGGTGTCACTCAGTTTCATAAAGGCCGGGTCCGGGGGTGCCATGACGTAAGCCAGAGACAAAAGCATCCTCCTACGGAAAGTATTGCTCCCGCAATATCTTCCCTTCTTCTCAGGAACGGCCCCAATGAGGATCAGCAGGATGGCAGAGGCCGACGGAGTCATCCAAGATAGTGTGGTTTCACGACCACTGAGCAACTCCGTATGTGCTGCGATTCCCCCGTACCCCTCCCCCTGAGCACACATACGCACGCAACACACACGTAGTGTCCCGGTGGGAAATCGCCTGGCAGAATGGGTTTTCATTCGGAGGGCCCCTAGGTGCAAAGTCCCACGGTTTCCCTGTGCCAAGAGATTGGCCAACCCTCCCAGGGCAAATCACATTGCGGCGCCCCTAAATTGGCTTAAAATTGTATGGGCGCACCAAGGTTCACTGAGCAGACAATGAGGGCAGGGGGGATCCTAGCGCCACTGACTAAGTACACACACCGGGTGTGTATTCGCCAGCCGGACGCCCTCCCGGATTAAACTGAGTCAGGGATTAATGGATACAGGCACAGAGACAATGGGCCGAAAAATAACGTAACGTAACATTCCATGTGTAATAAACCTTCTTGAGACGGCTCTTGGAATCAGTCCTTTATTTCACTTCCACAGTTACACTCACACTCCCCGCTGCTGACACACAACGGGAAGCGGGCAGACCGTTTCTAAGTCGCACGCCACGTGGCATCCAGAGCCCCGTGCGTGCGTGGCTTCCGCTCACTTCGTTTCCAGGTCTGCTCCCGACTCCCCCGCTTCTCCCCCCTTTTAACCCCTGGGTCACGTGGTCCCCCTAAGCCAATCCTCAGTGGTCGGCGTCGAATATTCCAGATCGTTCCCCTGTCACTCCCGGGACCACGCCTCTGATCCAGCTTCCCATTAGCCGAGGCCAAGATCGGCGAAGCCAACCACCCCAGCTAACATGCCTTGATCACGCTGAGGCCATGTGCCCAGACTCTCCCCTCATTGACTACACAGCGAGACCGGCAGCCAATCACCACGTGAGCCCTACAAGGC
>JAAXLI020001311.1:55572-72529 GCA_014621495.2 Entosphenus tridentatus | reverse complement strand
CCCCCCCCCCCCCCCCCGGTGAAAAAAATCAGCCGTCTCGGCTGGGAACAAGGGTGATCATCTGATTCCATAAATGCTTATTAGGGTGCCAAGACGCATTGAACAATTAAAAGGGTGAAATGGCGTCAACGCGCCAACAAATTTAAAACAGAATGAACCATGAACAATCAGACATACATTAGGGCGCCCCTGCAGCACAGTAACGACAGGGAAGGGACAGCAAGGCAATCCGACGCTAACGAAAGGGGAGAGATTTGGATCGCGTACGCGACGCGGGACCCTCTCCGCCTCCCGCGCACGGTCGCCTTGCCACTGGTTCGACAGGAGGTGGTAGGCGTGAAGAAGAAGAAGATTGTCCGTTTTTGGTCATATCCAGGGAAGGTCCCGATGGAGGGGGGACGGCGGGTGTTTCCTCAGCTCTCAAAACCTGTTCATCTGCAGGGGGTACAACACAGTCCCGGTGGGGATCAACGGGCGAGGCAAGCGGCGTTATCGGCACAACAGGTCAGGAAGTGGAGATGAGGGATCGGTGCGCGGACTAACATAGGGTTTAAGTCGCGACGAATGGACGTACCACCGACGATTTCCGTACTGGACGCGAACACTCTGTAGATTTCGAATGTCTATCAACGTCACAGGCCCCCGCCAAGGCTTGTGCAGTTTAGGGGATGTGCCCGTCGGCACCTGAGGGCAGTGGAGCCATGCCAGGTCGCCCACCGACCAGGGCATGTGAGTACGCGATCGGCGCGCATACTTCTCGTTCCTTGCCTGCGTACGGGCCGTCGCCCATCTGGCGGCCTCTCGCGCCTCAGTAACTCGTTGCAGCGAGTCCCGTACGTGATTGGGTAAGGAACGGGACGGTCGCTTATTCGGCGTACCCAGTTGCACATCAATGGGTGGTACGTTCTCACGGCCGTACATCAAGAAAAACGGTGAATATCCCGTGGACGCGTGCGGAACCATGCGGTACGTCGCCAAGACGCCCGTATGTGCAAATCCCAATCGGTTTCCTTTTCACTGACCGTGTGACAAAGCATAGCCGAGAGGGTGCGGTTGAATCGTTCCACCATGCCATCCGTCTGCGGATGGTACGGGGAAGTGCGGATCTTTTTCGTGCCCAACGCATCGCAAACCTCTTTGAGCAATTTGGAGGAGAAGTTACATCCCTGATCTGTGAGCAGCCTTTCGGGTGCTCCTTTATCCATGACGTAGCCATTCAAGAAAGCATCGGTGATGGATGCAGCTGTCTGGTCGGGCAGAGGCCAGGCCATAGGCCATCGAGAAAAATATTCTACTCCAACCAGGAGGTATTTATTTCCCCTAGCCGACGGAGGAAACGGCCCGAGAATGTCCAGAGCAACCAATTCGTTGATTCTGGACACTTCAATGGACCGCAATGGCGGCACATAGTGTTTCCGAGGCGGTTTTCTCTTCGCACAATCTTGACAAGAGTGGACAAAGTCATCGACATCTGCCGTCATGCCGGGCCAAAAGAAATCTTTTTGTAGTGCGGCCAAAGTTTTCTGCACACCGAGGTGCATAAATTTGTCAGCGTGCAGAGCGCGAAGAAGGTCATAGCGAAGGGAAGTAGGCACGACCAAGCGTGGTCGGTCAGGCAACCCGTCGGAACACATCAAAAGACGCGTGCGACCTCGGGACATCCGCCACTTCCATCCCGCCAATTGAGCCTTTTGTTTTCCAATCAATTTGCGTAGCGGAGCCAGCAAGGCATTGGCCTCCTGCTCGCGTAGCCAGACCGAGTGCGGCAGCTGTAGGGTAGCGTCAGTGTCTGCGGACGCCTCTTTGTTATCCTCGTCCGCCATCTCCCCCATAACCGGGCAGGGCGAGGTGATCGGCGCCGCGCAGCGGTGCGTACCCGTCAGACAAGTGCACGGGGGGGTGGCAGGTAGCCTGGAGAGCGCGTCCGCGTTAGCGTGGCGGGCACCTTTACGGTACATAATATCGAAGGAAAATTCCTGTAGCGACTCGAGCCACCGAGCCAATTGGCCTGTCGGCTGGTCCAACTTTAAGGAATATTGTAAAGCCGCGTGATCAGTGCGAACAAGGAATTTCCTTCCATACAGGTACGGTCGGTACAGGCGGATAAAATGCACAATCGCCAAAAGTTCCCGCCTCGTCACACAATACCGTGTTTCAGCAGGGGACAGAACCCTGCTGCCGTAAGCAACCACTCGCTCAACGCCATCTTTGCGTTGCGATAAAACGGCCCCGATGCCGATATCGCTAGCATCCGTGTCCAGGATGAACGGCTGAGAAAAATCCGGGTAATCGAGGGTAGGTGCCGTAGCGAGGCGATCCCGTAGCAAGTGAAAGGAGCTTTCCTCCTCCGGGCCCCATTTAAACCTTTGATTCTTGCCCGTCAAAATATGCAATGGTTTAGCCAACGTTGCAAAGTTCTTAACGAAACGACGGTAATAGGATGCGAACCCAATAAAACGTCGAACATCGCCCACCGAAGTGGGTGTGGGCCACTCCCGGACGCATTGCGTCTTCTGAGGGTCAGTGGACACGCCATCCGAACTGACGATGTGACCCAAGTACCGGACAGAGTGTTGCAAAAGGTGGCATTTCCTAGGTTTAAACTTTAGGTCAGCCGACCGCATCCTCTGAAAGACAGTCTCCAAGCGTTGGAGGTGTTCGTCGAACGTGCGGCTGAAAACGATAATATCGTCTAAATATATGAGGCACGTTTCCCATTGCAATCCAGCCAGAACCAATTCCATAAGTCGTTGAAACGTCGCCGGAGCCGCATTCAAGCCCATATGTAGGCGATTAAACTCAAAGAGACCTTGAGGCGTACGAAATGCTGTCTTAGGTTTTGACGCGTCATCGAGGGGGAGCTACCAAAACCCCGAGGACAGGTCGAGCGTGGAAAAGAATTTAGCACCCGATAGAGCGTCCAAGGAGTCATCCATTCTCGGTAAAGGGTATGCATCTGCCACGGAAATCTTATTTAACCGGCGGAAATCCACACAAAACCTGGTCCCACCATCCTTCTTTTTAACCAGAACCACGGGCGCTCCCCAAGGGCTGTTGGATGGCGAAATAATATCCGCCACCAACATCTCATCCACTGCGGCCCACACATGCTCTCTTTCAGCGGGGCTCATGCGATGCGGATGCATGCAGATAGGCGGTGTCGCACCGGTGTCAATATGGTGTGACAATAGTGACGTGCGCCCGAGATCCAAATCATTTTTGCGGAACACATCGGCGTATCGTAACAACAGCGAATGCAAAGCAGTCCTTTGCTCGTCCGACAAGGACGAATTTTCTCCGCATAAGTCTGCGATCCAACGTTCCTGTGAACGATTGCGCGGAGAACCCCGAGTGGGTGTTCGGGCGTGCGGCTTTTCGTCAAAAGTGGCGAAATCGGTAGTGGCGTGAGCCAACACCGATCCCGCCGGAACAACGACTCGGTCCGGCCCTCCATTCAACACCTGTATAAACGGTGCCTGATTCGGCCGAACGATCGTTTGGGCCGCCGCCAAGGAAAACGATTTAGCAACCGAATTAGATGGGGATAACAAAACGCCCATTGCTCCCTTCTTAACGTGAAGGGGTTTACGGTAACGCAGCGGAATGAGCATTTGCGCGCCTGATGGAACTTCTACCGTGGTGGCAACCATAGCGGTGACTGCGTTACCCGGAGGCGAAGTGGCCAGCAGGGAAGGCAGGAACGACATTCTACGCCCCCCCGGCATTTCTAAACAATCCTGGTCGACCCGTATCTTTAATGGCATTCGGCGCAAGAAGTCTGTGCCTAGCAAGCATGGGACAGCTAGCGAGCGCGAGATCAACACGGGTCCTTTAGCGGTAATATCACCGATAGCGATACCCACATCGACCTGACCGCAGATACCCATGCTACCCCCATTTGCGGCAACACACGCGTCATTAACCCGACGTATTCGCGACGCGGGAATTGACAAGAGATGAAAGATAACATCTGAAATGATGGTGGCAGATGCGCCAGTGTCTACCAAAATACGGACGTCGATGCCCTCGATGGTACCCCGTACCGTCGATGAGCCCGATGCCGCAGCCACAACCCTACGAGCCAATTTTTTCCATTGTGTAGCGGAGCATGGAAATGATGCAGGAGAATGAGGGTTATCATCAGAAGTGTAAGTTTGAGTGCGAGTGGATGCATGATGTGACACGACCTGCCGGGTGTCCGATTTGTGCCGACTCGCCCGAGGGTGTCGCGGCTCCGTGCCCGGTGGATGAGATGGAGGCCCACGCGTCGGAAGCAGCGAAGGCAGCGGTCGGCAGCGGCAGTCGCGGGCGAAATGGCCGCGCCGGCCGCACTTGAAACACGTGGCCGCCGTCGGTCGGCGGTCGGTCGGCTCGGCTCCCGCACGTGGACGGCTTGAGTAGTCACCACGCTGGTCGTGCAGCCATCGTCTCAGAGCCCAGCGCAGAACAGCAGCGGTCAGCACGTCATCGTCGCCAGAGTCGTCGGAGCCGTGGACGACCCGTCTTGGAGACCACCCGAAGGGTGGGCCGTCGATCTCAGGTTTTCCCGTCCACGCCGCCATCTGATCCCATCGCTTTATGTTGAACTTAGCGTCCAGGCAGCGCGCCACCCATCGCGATGTAAGCGGTTCGTGGCCGCATACTGGCAATGAAATGTTGAGCTCTTGGGCCAGCTCCAGCATACGGGAAAGAATGAGAGGATCCAGATGATCGGCCATCGCGTCGGGGTAGGCGGCCATGGCCAACGCCATCAACGCCCCCCGATAAGCCAAGGGCGACTCCTCCGCACCTCGACGGCGAGACATAAATTTCCTTGTGGCTGCTGTCGGCGGATCATAGAATTCCGCCATCTCAGCGAAAGCATCCCGAAGCGTCTTCTTCTTGGATGCCGGGATAGAACGGAAGACCCCCAGAGAAACATCATCGAGCAGTGTGGGTAGCGCTTCCAGCGCCTCCGCCTCCGTCCATCGCACGGATCTGAAGGCTGACTCGAATCGCCATGTAAAAGCACTCCAATCGCCCCCGGCGATAAATTCTTTAATCTGTGGAAGGCGATGTCCCCGGTGACAGGCAGATTGCGCGGGCGTCTCCGACGTGGTTTCCCGCGTTCCACCTGTCGCAGACAAAATGGCGTCCGGTGGCCGCGTGGTGGCAGCTCCGCACAAGATGGCGCCCGCAGGCTCCGGTGCTGCCGCTCCACCCAAGACGTCGGCCTCCTCCTGCGCCGCAGGAGCAGCGGCGGACGCAGACTGCAGATCCGTGGCGTTGAGCTGATTTGCTATCTGGCGACCCACGGCTGGCGAGGATGCAACCGCTGTCACCAAACTCAGCAGAATCGCACGTAAGGACTCGATCTGCTCCGCCATCAGCCGCCATCCGTCCTTCGCCTCGGAGGTGGTAGTGTCGTCACCCTGTCGTCGTTGCGAGGCGTCGAGGAGAGCAGCAGCAGGCGGAGGCAGAGGAGCCGTAGCCCCCAGCAGATCATCTTCGTCCGTCTCGACATCTTCTTCCGATGGAGGTTCGGGCAGGTTCTTTTTTCTGAGGTGCTTGGACATCTTGAGAACGTCCAAACGGTCCCAGAAGAACTTCTGACACCAATGTAATAAACCTTCTTGAGACGGCTCTTGGAATCAGTCCTTTATTTCACTTCCACAGTTACACTCACACTCCCCGCTGCTGACACACAACGGGAAGCGGGCAGACCGTTTCTAAGTCGCACGCCACGTGGCATCCAGAGCCCCGTGCGTGCGTGGCTTCCGCTCACTTCGTTCCCAGGTCTGCTCCCGACTCCCCCGCTTCTCCCCCCTTTTAACCCCTGGGTCACGTGGTCCCCCTAAGCCAATCCTCAGTGGTCGGCGTCGAATATTCCAGATCGTTCCCCTGTCACTCCCGGGACCACGCCTCTGATCCGGCTTCCCATTAGCCGAGGCCAAGATCGGCGAAGCCAACCACCCCAGCTAACATGCCTTGATCACGCCGAGGCCATGTGCCCAGACTCTCCCCTCATTGGCTACACAGCGAGACCGGCAGCCAATCACCACGTGAGCCCTACAAGGCTCTCATTACACATGTAAGAACAGAAAAAAGTTTGAAAATCACAGGTAGGTGCATGATTGGCTGCGCAGGATAACATAATCCCAGATGGGTTTTTTTCGAAATCAATGGGCATAAAAAGGGGAACCCGAAACGGTTCAAGTCAATCTAGATTTGAAGTTTTCGTGAGTGCAAGGATCCATATTCTTTGATTCTTTCGGTAAAGTCACATAGGTATAAAATTAATTAAATTAAATCATGACGTTTTAGGCTCAACACAAGCGTCCGTCATCAGGTGGGACAACCACAGCAACAAACAATTGCTGAAGTGGGCAAAATAGCTTCTCTAACAAGAGGATATATAGGTAAATGGATCTTGTTTAAAGCCATCCTATCACTAATCTCAGAGAGAATAAGATTGCTCCGATTTGAACTTGATCATTTAGACAAGACTCTCTTACAATCACACTTAATATTAACAGATAAAATGTCCACTTCTGATTGGGACCATGTAGATAACATGACAATCTCCTCTGCTAATTCGATGTCAACCAAATGTAAAATTAACTTGATCGCTAAATTCAACCTCCTGTCAAAAAAGAAGCCAGATCCACACGTTAAAAAGTTAGATGTCAACAAGATTGTCATCAACCAGAGTAACATCCCAATTTCCGACAGCCTTAAATAGGTACTAGCCAAAGAATTGAATTACGCAGTCACCCACAAACATATCCCAGAGGATGATATATTCTCCCAGGTCAATGTAGCCCTCAAAGGCTTGGGAACATCCCGACAGACGTTGCTAGATCTGAAATTGCCACCATCCTTAAAATGCTAAGAAACCCATTAGTAACATCAGCAAAGACGAGCGCTCTGAACTCGAAAAATTGAAAAAGAGAAAAGTCATCCTCTCGGCCAACAAGGGCAATGCTACTGTCATCATGGATAAAACCACATACAATAACAAAATCCATGACCTTCTTAATGATGGCAGTTACACCAAAATCAACAAAGATCCAACTAACAGTCTGACTACAAAAACCAACAACATCATTGCCAGTTCGACTTCTCTAATCGATCCTGTCAAACGGTTCTCCCTGAAACCTTCTGCTACTAGACCACCCAGATTCTATTGTCTGCCTAAGATCCATAAAGAAGGCACTCAACTTCAACCCCATCGTTTCCACTATTAACTCACCTACCTACAAACTGGCCCGTTTTCGGTCTGATACCATGCTTCCATTAACTGGCAAGACTACCTAAGCAGTACGTAACTCAGCTCATTTGGTCTCTCTAATCAAGGGCATTTCACTGTCCCCAGATGCTTTTCTCGTCAGCTTCGATGTAGTCTCTCTGTTCACCAAGGTTCCTGTTCCTGACACCTTAGCAATAATTGAAGATTTAGTCCAACATGGACTGAACCCTGATGTTCCTATTCTGGTTAGGCACTGCAATACCAACACTTACTTCACCTGGAATGGTACTTTCTACAAACAAAATGAAGGTACCCCCATGGGTTCCCCCTTATCACCAATGATAGCGAATGTTTTCATGGAGAAATTTGAAACAGATGCCATCCAGACATCCACCCTACGTCCTTCCTTGTGGAAGAGATATGTAGATGACACTTTCGTCATTTGGCCACATGGCCTGCCAGCATTGAACCAATTTCTCAACCACATTAATTCCATACACCCATCCATCAAATTCGCCATGGAAGTGGAGAAAGATGGTATGCTACTATTCCTGGATGTTTTTTTTTAAGAAACCTGATGGCTCGTTGGGACACTGTTTACAGGAAAGCCACCCACACAGATTCCTATCTGATAGCTGAATCCCACCACCATCCGGCACAGACGAATTCCCTCATCAAAACACTACACCATAGGGCCCACTGCATTTCTGACCAACACCACCTATCAGTGAACTGGAACACGTACACCAGGCCCTCAAGATGAATGGGTACTCAGACCGCATTATTCGCAAAGCTGTGTCTCCAACCATGGATAAACAACCCCCTGAGACGTCGATTAATACCATAATGTTACCATACATAGCAGGCGTTACCAAAAACATTTCCAAAATCTTAAACAAACACAAGATCCAGGTCCGATTCAGTACAGGACACAAAATCCGTGATCTAATCCCATCTGTGAAGGATGTCATTCCTGACATGCAATATCCTGGAGTCTACAAACTAAGTTGCACCTGTGGTGACTGTTACATTGGGGAAACGAAACGAAATATCTCGGACCGTTTTCGCCGTGGCTGACCATTGCTATAACGCTGTAGGCTCTCATGATATTGTTCTTTCCGAGACCAAGGTACTCTGCAAACCCTCGGGCTACTATCAAAGGTTTGTTCATGAAGCCATCCAGATATATAAACATAGACTTAACTTCAACCGAGAAGATGGATACGAATTGAGCAATCATTGGAAGGATGTTATGAACCAAGTAAAACCTTAACTGCTTTATGTTGTTGCCTTCTTATCCACATCTCCAGTTTCTTCAGCCTCCTACTCCCAGCCCTGCTCACTTCCCCCCCACCTCCCCCCGGCATTTTGCCGTGCTTTCTGTGCTCTCCTTGCTCGAGCAGCCTCCCAGTCCCGCTACCCCCTCTCTATCTCTCCTCCCTGGTTCCTCCCCCCTCTCTTACCTATATAGCCTCTTGTTAGAGAAGCTCTTTTACACACTTCAGCAATTGTTTCTTGCTGTGGTCGTCCCACCTGATGACGGACGCTTGTGTTGCATACCTAAGTGACTTTACTGAAAGATCCAAAGAGTACAGTTCAAGTCAGTTCTCCTTTTCAACAGCTTGGTCGCCAAGACCCCCCTGCCATCCTGCCTTCTCGAGCCATTCGCAGCATCCGTGTGATGCCAGCGAGTGCTGCTATGGGGCAGTGATTAGCAAGGTTTTTTTTTGTCATCCTCCCTCCGACTCTAACAATGTCTGAGCGACGCCGTGAGTACAGCTGCGGGGTATGTGATAGGGCGTATGTGTGAGTGTTTGGAGAATCGGATAGTAGTAGGACAGGCTCTTCTCACAGAATATTCCCTCCGGGCAGTGCAGGGTTTTCGCCGTGAATAAACGTTAGCACAGAGCGTCGGTGTGGTGTGAGTGATTTATGTGTGGTTCAGCTGCGTGGGTGCACGCGCGGTGAGAGTGAGGGCAGAGCCGCAGCACGAGCGCTCGTTGAGACAATCGCCTGCAGGTGCGTGCGCGTTTGCGCAGCTGCTGTGGCGTTAACTGTGGTGTGTGCGCGTGTTAGAATATAACCGCCTGCAGGTGAGCTAGCGTTCGCGCGCCGCTAGCGTTCGCTGTAGTGTATGTTAAGAGGAAACCGCTCGCAGGTGTGGGTGCGGTCATACAGCTGTGCGCCTCGTTTTCATGAGTGTTGGTGTGTCTGCGTGTGTGGAATAACCCCTTTACGGCGTTGAGCCAGCGATTTAGCTATGTCGCTCAGAGGGGGCGCTAATGCGGGGGGGCTGATCACCCGGTCGGCGAGGGCCCGGTTGGGGCCGATCGACGCGGTGGAGGAGGGAGTGGAGGAGGGAGTGGAAGGGGCGGACGTCGCGCCCCACATGCCCAGCGAGGGCGGTGGGGTGGATGCCGGCCCGCACAAAAGCATCGGAGATTGTTCGTGAACAACTGGGTGGAAACCATCGGCGCTGAAGATAGCCGGAGTAATTACGAGTGAAACGGTTGTTATGCTCGGATCTGTTATTTCGTTACATGAGAAATAAAGTTTCTACTTCCACAAAATGGACGTATCCAATGAGCTTCTTTACATTGGGAACATGGCAGTGGCGTTGCTCAGTTGGGCAATTGCCTTTTGAAAGTGCAAGGCAAACATTTCCCTTATGGCCTCTAACTCATCAGACTACTGTGGCAGGTGCTCTAAGTGGGGCACTTCTTGTTGGGGGTTCTTTGTCGCAACGGTCACAATAGTGAGTGATGTGTGCATAGGTTTGGAGGCGTTGAGGCAGGAGATGAGACATGGACTGAAAGAGAGAGAAGGAGGAAGCTATGAAAACAAAGAAAGAGGAATTGAAATAAAGAAAACAAAGGTAGAACAAACTGAAAGGTCTTCAAGCAAGCAACACGATCCGTGAAAAAACAAAGTGAGCTGAGCAAGAAGAGAGAGAGCAAAGAAAGGGAGAGCCGCTTTGAGCAGAGCTCGGTGAGTAGCGACATTGAGGATGTGGAGTGTGCAGCCCTGCCGTACGTTTGTAGCAGGACGTGAATGTTAGATTATTTGTTAAATTATTGTACGCATAATTGCAGCTCACGTTTTGAGCATATTGTCAATTCTAAGGTCATAGCAGTGGACAATTATGAAGCTATGTGATCGTGTCTGGCAACATGCTCGACTTGCCTAGTTGGCCTCAATTTGGATTCCCCTCTAATCTGCAAGCTTGGATGTTATCACAAGTTGATAGGTTACCAGTTTCATACCTTTGCCATCAGCGGGGCAGTGGTGGAATTGCACGTGGCTGCCTGTAATCCAGTGCTGTGGAGGAAGCGAGAGTTGGTGGATCACTGCACAAATGTTCTGAAACAGCCGTATCCCTAGCTCGCCAGGAGAATGCAGTACAGCAAAGTGGACTAATCGCCATCTGTTTCCGTCTATACGGGGACAGAGTGTTGCTCCCTCGCACCAGGCGTGCGTTTTCTCTGCATGCTCCGGTTTCCTACCACGAGAATCAGAAACACAATTTCTCATGAAAGAGCTAATGCAGGACCCTCCTGAAAAAGAGTCATGCGACTCAATGTGGCTATTCTTGATGAATAAGTATCAAATTATTATCAGTATCAGGTCTTACATTACGACAGGCTCTTTTGTCTCAAATATGAAATTTTCTCTTAATAATGACTTGTTATATTCCCACGAACAATATGATCCTGGCCATCTGGGAAACTACTGGACATCTGTGAAAGAGAGATTCATAGCTCATCGGATTCTTCCAGTATAAATATTCTGATTCTGAGACACTCCTTTGCCGAGAAAAGTACTCTGTGCATGTCCCATAATTATTCAAAATAACCTAAATGTAATCGAAACGAATCTGCTCAACGTGCTGATTCATACTTCATCATCAATTCCCAATAACATGCATAAAATTATTGATTGCGGTTACAAAAACCTGGTCACGTTCTTCTCGAAAATGAAGTCAGTAATAATAGAATTCGCTTCTGCAAAACCACATCAATTCCATTATATTTAAGAATGCATTTATTATTGCGTAAAACTAATATTCGTCTTGACACTTCAGTTTGTCATGGAATGACGGTATTACTAATCTGCCTAGGGGAGCTAAAACTTTATCTAACTCCAAACTATTATTGCTGTTTGTATGTGCTATATCCTATCTAAAATACGTCGGCTATCATAGCCTTCCATTTACTACAAATCAAAGGGCACATTCGGCTGCAGCTGGAATACTCTCGTCTTATCCGGTCTCGAGCACCCAGTATCAACGTCAACGCATTTTTCAGAATTCAACGTCAACTAGTAAGATTGACTCACGATCCGGTACTCAACTGATTAACTCTCGTCACTAGCGAACTGGCAGTTAGTCTCATCCTAGTACAAGAATTGCTTTACTCGCCCATGTTGAGGACAATCTACCACATTGATTGATTCGTCTAATCCATGACTGTTTGCGCCACCACACTGCAGACACATAAACCTATTTTTCTCCCTGCTTGTTTCATCGCACTGCTCGACTTGTGAATTTCATCTAATCATCGTATAATCTTTACCCAAGTTCGTTTAACGTTGAGCAAGGCCGGATACATATTACCCCTTATAGAATATACCTTCAATAGTATACTCTCTGGTTCTTTCGGTAAAGTCACGTAGATAGAAACATAATAAAAGAAAAGAAAACACGACGATTCGGTCGCAACACAAGCGTCCGTCTTCAGAACCAACACCTCGGCGGTGGCGGATCATTGTTTCAACGCTGTGGGCACACATGACACTTTTTTTCTCCGAGACCAAGGTGCTCTGCAAACCCTCGGGCCACCATCAGAGATTTGTTCATGAAGCCATCCAGATATAAAAACATAGACAAAACTTTAATTGAGAAGATGGATTCAGATTGAGCAATCATTGGAAGGATGTGATCAACCGCGTCAAGTTTTAACTGCTTTGATTTTCACTCACTCACCCGTGTGTCTTGTTGTTCCATTACTAATTCAAGTCCATTTACTTGCTAATTTCTCCAGCCCCACCCGTCCATGCACGCCACAAACCCTCCCCCCTCTTCCCTGTGAACTCCTAAAGCCAAACTCCTTCCCCCCCTTTCGAAACATCGTGTTTTCTTTTATTTATATTTTCTATCTACTTTACCAAAAGAACCAGAGAGCATGGATTCCTGCAGTCACGAACGCTTCAAATCAAGACTGTTTGTTGTTCGCTATTTGACGTTCTAGACCTTTGAGCCTGTGCCCAGCATCGACGATTGAAAACATTCACAAGCAAAACGTGCACGAACTCATTCACGCAAGTGCACAAACAAAGACAAAAAATCCCCATATAGCCTTAACAGACTGCTGGGGCAAGTGCTGTTAGCGAGCATCTATGAAGGCGGACACAGCACACGAGGGGATGGGTGGCCAGCACCACGCTCGGTCGCCTTTGTCTTCCGATTGACGATGTATTCATTTTGAGACTGAGTCGACCAAGGGGAGGCCCAGGACCGGTTTAGATATTCATCGCTGGTGTTGGCCGTGAGCGGTAATCGAACTCGTGTGACTGTTTTCGAAGCGCAGCGTGCTAACCGCTACCAACACGCTCCCCTCTTGCACAACACACACACACGCACGCCTATTCATAGGCACAACATACAAAGTTCCCCTGTGCAGCTTGTTGTGGCACGCACTTTACAACACATTCTTTCCCGTACAAAAAAACCGACTCTGCCTTAAACAAATACGATGTAGTAATTGCATGATTGCATGTGTGGCGTCAACGGCCACATGCACGCCTTGCTCATCTTCCTTACAGTGAGGGAAACATGTATTTGATCCCCTGCTGATTATGTACGTTTGCCCACTGACAAATAAATTATCACTATGAGACCTCCTTTACGTGTGGCAAAATATAGTAGTAGGTTTTTACCCTTTAAACTGGTACAAAAACTGACACCTTTATACAAGGCATCATGTTTGCAATAACCACAACACAAGCAGTCAAAATTCAAACAAAAAGAAACAACTCTGATAATGATAATGATATGCACTGTCCTTGAAGTTGATTGGTCCACACCCGAGACCGCTTTTCTTAGAGCCTAGTCTCCATTGGTGTTGGACCAGATGATGCCAAAAGGCGTACAACTCAAAAACAGCGCACTATCAGAGTATTGAGAGCTCGGGGTAAGCATTTACACTATGAGACCTCCTTTACCAGTGGCAAAATATAGTAGTATGGTCGATGCTTGGCACTTTCCGCCCTTACTTCAGGGCTGCGCTGGCTCAGGTTCTTTCAACTGCTCCATTCTCTCTCCTTTGGCGGGCAGCTGCCAGCTTCACACGGACACCCGCCCTTACTTCAGGGCTGCGCTGGCTCAGGCTCTTTCCGCTGCTCCAGTCTCTTTCCTTTGGCAGGCAGCTGCCAGCTTCGCGCTGGCATTCAGTGGCGCCTCTCCCACCGAAGTTCAGGGCTTTGCCTTGTCGTTGCTCAACTTTCGTGCTCTCCGCCCTTCCTCCAAGAGGGCTCCTGCTGTGAGCTGCTCGTCGCTGGCTGGGTCACTCACTCTCAAAACTTGTAAATTGTATTCGCACACTGTTGCACAACTCTGATAGCTTCGTACAATACAACTTATCGCAATCCTTGACTCTGTAAGCGACTCAAGACATCAGGATGAATGTAGAATAAAACTTTCAGCGAAACTCTGTCGGTCCATGCCGAACTCAGCACCTAGCAACACCTTGCCCCTCTTCTCTGCGAGACACGACACCCATGGTTGATCTCGAGGCCATGCCCCGGAGCCTGCCCTTCACAGTATTGAGTTGCATGATCTGTGTCCTTGCTTGTGTGTGAATTTCTCTCCCCTCTGCGCGTCTCTTGCAAAAAAAAAAACAGATGCAATCTGTCTCGTTCTCCTCCCGTGGCCGAAACCACCTGTTTGCCCCTCCCCCCCCCCTTTGACCTTTGACTGGCTGCAGATAGAAAGATACAATAAGAAACAATATATGAGGTGAGTAAGGGTGAAATATAATAAGTAATAATAAAGCCACTAATGTAGACTGCAGTCTATAATGTCGACTTATTCTTATAGCCAAGCTTCGAACTTTTACCGTAAAAGAAAACTTCAGTTGTAATGTCCGTTTGCCCCTGCTCAGTGTCTGGAGATGTTTGTGCAACATAAAAACGTCCATGGAGATCATGTAATATGGTCCTTTGACAATCTGGAGATTTTCCAGATCGTCGTTAACCTCTCTTTGCCCCCAAGTGTATTATTTAATGGCTCTATATGGCCTTCTCCCTCGAGTTGCTATTAATGTGGCAAGGCGGCTGGGTGTGAGGGGTGGGGTGTGCCTCACCCGTCCATGTCCCATGCTCCCCCCGATCGATTATTAAAAATATATATTGGAAGAATTATTCTTAATATAAATTTTTGGAAAAAGATCCTCCCGTGTAGTTCTGGGCTGATTCCTCACCGTTCTCATGATCATTGCAACTTCACGAGGTGAGTTCTTGCATGGAGCCCTAGGCCGAGGGAGATTGACAGTTCTTTTGTGTTTCTTCCATTTGCGAATAATCGCACCAACTGTTGTCACCTTCTCACCAAGCTGCTTGGCGATGGTCTTGTAGCCCATTCCAGCCTTGTGTAGGTCTACAATCTTGTCCCTGACATCCTTGGAGAGCTCTTTGGTCTTGGCCATGGTGGAGAGTTTGGAATCTGATTGATTGCTTCTATTAACAGGTGTCTTTTATACAGGTAACTAGCTGAGATTAGGAGCACTCCCTTTAAGAGTGTGCTCCTAATCTCAGCTCGTTACCTGTATAAAAGACACCCGGGAGCCAGAAATCTTTCTGATTGAGATGGGGTCAAATACTTATTTTCCTCATTAAAATGCAAATCAATTTATAACATTTTTGACATGCGTTTTTCTGGATTTTGTTGTTGTTATTCTGTCTCTCACTGTTCAAATAAACCTACCATTAAAATTATAGACTGATCATTTCTTTGTCAGTGGGCAAACGTACAAAATCAGCAGGGGATCAAATCCTTTTTTCTCTCACTGTATACAACAGGGCCCCACACATATGCTGCAACACTTGTGTAACAAATCTTCGCCAGTGGTTGAACAGGAAATATAAATCTATGCCTTTTTCAGTGCCAATAATTTGGAGAGAGCCAACAGATCATATCAGCAATTGTTACTTCTGCATGGCGCCTCCAGTTGGGAAAGGTCTGTCAAAGAAGAAAAAGCGGACTGTGTATTATCCAAATATTCCATCAGCTATACGCCTAGTACAAAATGGAGGACTGCCGATTCCTGATGCACCAGAATCATTCTCACTTGAGTCAGACGAGAAATATGATGAAACTTCTGGTCCTGAACCATCAAGGTCACATGACCCAGATGTTTTCCCATCCTCCTCATATGATCCACACCTCATAACACAAGGTGAACTGAAAGACATTGTCAGGGATTTGGAACTACCCAAGAGTAAGGCAGAGCTATTGGGCTCCAGACTACAGCAGCGGAATCTACTGGCAGGTGATGTTAGGGTTAGTCAAACGGATCTTGTCCCATTCTTCTTCATGAAACGTGATTTTGTAGCCTACATCAACATCGATGGATGTGATGGCAGCCCTTAACATCGTTCATGATCCAGATGAGTGGAGATTGTTAATTGATTAATCGAAGATGAGCCTTTAAGCTGTTTTGCTGCATGATGGTTATGTTTTGCCATCAATTCCAGTTGGTCAGGCAGTCCATATGATGGAAACCTATGACAACATGAAACAACTTTTGAGGTGTATAAACTTTGACCAATATCAGTGGCAGCTTTGTGGCGATTTGAAGGTTGTTGCTTGGTCTACAGACTGGGTACACAAAGTACTGCTGTTTTTTTGCGATTGGGATAGTCGTGCTAGAGATTCCCACTACATCAATATAGATTGGCCACTCCTACAGTCATTAGAGCCTGGGAGGAAAAGTGTATAACATCCACCACTTGTTGCATCAAGTAATTTTTTTTTACCACCCTTACACATCAAGCTGGGTCTCATGAAGAACTTTGTCAAATCTATAGACCATACACAAGCAGCTTTCAAATACCTTCGTGGAAAATGTCCAAGGTTAAGTGAAGCTAAGATAAAGGAAGGTGTCTTTGTTGGTCCTCATATTCGTGAACTTCTTCGAGATGATGCATTTTACAGTACACGACTTGGCATGGAAAGCCTCCTTAAGGAATACAAAAGCCTTGGTTGCCACGTGTCACTAACGATACATATTTTGCACCCTCATATAGATTTTTTCCCACCGAAAAGTGAGCGACGAGCATGGCGTGCAATTTAACCAGGAAATTGCAACAATGGAGAAACACTATCAGGGCAAATGGAGCCAATCAATGCTTTCAGTCTATTGCTCGACAGTGACAAGAGATGCTTCATTTAATGAATATGTAATGCGAGCAAGGACAGGGGGGTTGTCGGCCTCTGCGCCGCTCACACGTGCTGGGGTGGTGAGAGCATGTGGGAGGGGCCACTGCTCACCTCGCTCCAATGGGAGCGGGGTGAACGGGGAGGGCGGAGGCAGAGGCAGGGCGGAAAGTGGAGTTGGGTCACGTGGGAGAGGGGGATATAAGGAGCGAGCCGGAAGGAGAGGGGGGAGGAGAGAGAGAACCAAGGAGGGATCCACGCAGGAGGGTGGAAGGGAGCCGTGGCGCCATTGCCACGTG
>JAAXLI020001311.1:0-50572 GCA_014621495.2 Entosphenus tridentatus | reverse complement strand
AGCAAGCCCCGCGGCAGCAAGCCCCGCGGCAGCAAGCCCCGCGGCAGCAAGCCCCGCGGCAGGAGCAGCAGCAAGTTCTGTGGCAGCCAGCTCCGTAACGGTGAGCTCCACAACGGTGGGCTCCGTAGGAGGAGCGTGCTCCGCACCCTAACGCGTTAGCACGGCCATCTTTTGGATCACTAACACGGCTGCTTTTGTCACACATGGACATGCAACCACCAGCATGACTGCATCGACTTGCTCATCGCTCATTGCCTTTAACATGATATTTTTATTGATTTTGCTAATGTACTTTGACATGCTTTTCTCATTAATTTTAACATGCTACTCTTTGATTTAAAGCTTTCGTGACTGCAGGGATTCATATTATTGGTTCTTTCGGTAAAGTCACGTGACCTTACCGAAAGAACCAAGAATATCCTACTCTTTGTTACACAAACTGACATTAACTTGCTAATTTTTTCATTAACTTTACATGCTTCTCTCATTAAAACACATATTCTATCTCTCCCCCGAGCCGTTCTTATGGTAAGTTCATTATACCTACGTGACTTTACCGAAAGAACCAAATAGTATGGATTCCTGCAGTCACGAAAGCTTCAAATCAAGATGCTAATCTAAGTTAATTTCCTTTAACATTCCACACTATTTATTACCTTTACACTATAATACCCCATTACCACTACTTCGGCTACCTTTGTTCTCAAAAACGTATAGGAACTCTTGCTGGTAATAGCTTTTCTTCACAAGGCAGCAGACATCGTGCTGCTCGCAGCAGACATCGCGGCTGTCGCGATTTTCACCTGAAGACGATGGCTTGTGTTGCTATCGAAGCGTCGTGATTTATTGTTTTATTTCTACCTACGTGACTTTAAAGAAAGAACCAAAGGGTATGGATTCCTGCAGTCATGAAAGCTTCAAATCAAGATTTTATTATTACTAGCGGGAAGTTCCCGGCATTGCCCAGGTAAAAAAGGCTGACACACACATCAACTTACACACACTTACAGACATGGACCAACACACACAAACACATAGACTTACAGATATAGTGAATAACTCTGAGACGATAAGACTTGGAGGCACTTCTTTATTTAGCGAGCACCATCGGGATTAACACACTTAATATGTAGTCCGTCTATTATCAGCGACACTATTTAGTTAGAACAGTTTGTAGGCTGTCTGACTAGCAGCGCCCTGAGATGGTGAAAACGGAGACGACAACGAAGAATGGTGACGATATACTTCAGCAGCACGACGGGGATTCCACTCCAACAACAGCCCAAGGTCCCCGACAGGGGCCCCTTTTATTTTCTCAGCATGGCCTCGCTCCGCCCTGGCCACGCCCCCTCTCTGGAACCGACTAGTGTATTCCTGAAGCTTCCCAATGGGCCCTCTCTGTGACCTTTCCCCTCGATGTCCCCCTCTCGTATCTCTCATGGCCTTCTGACATCAGTACTGCTAGTACAACGCAGATCCCCTTTTTCGCCAGCAGCCAGCACTATGTCACTACAC
Organism: Entosphenus tridentatus; assembly: GCA_014621495.2. Classification (NCBI taxonomy): domain Eukaryota; kingdom Metazoa; phylum Chordata; class Hyperoartia; order Petromyzontiformes; family Petromyzontidae; genus Entosphenus; species Entosphenus tridentatus. The sequence goes on along the minus strand of JAAXLI020001311.1, from coordinate 49,057 downwards.
AGAAACAAACATTGTTTACCCATTCTATTGTGCCTGCAAATTGATGCCTATCATTCTACCACTTTTTGACTACTGCAATGCTGCTTACATATCAGCTCCTAATGAATCACTAAACAGACTCAACCGCCTTCATCATTATGCTCTTCGAGACTATTCCTTGGGCGTTCCTCGGGGCTACGTAACTTTATAGCCCCATGAATAAAATGTAACTAAAGTCATTAGGCTCGTCGAACACTCAATAATAGTTTTGTTTAAATCAAAGAGAGGTGCGCATCAGTCCTGCCGGTGTTCAATTGCCACCATGTGGCCTTATGAGAATTAAATACGTAAAAAAATGTTCTGATAACCAGTTTCCAAATGGACATATAAATAGTTACCTAATGGTAGCTATTGCACACCATCCAAAACCCTTAAATAAATAAAAAGTACAGTTTTACTAAATGTAACTTACTTATATATTAAAATAACAATTACTAAACGTTGCTGGCACAATGCATTGTGAGAAGGTTTGGTATTGTAGGAAATGCAGCTCAAACCCACTGGCATTGATATACTGGGCCCAATTTGCGTTTCATTACAAAATAATTTAACTGCCCTCCATTCCTGAAACTAAATTAAATACATTTTTATTTCATTTAGATTTATATAGCAGCACCTTAATTTAACGCTCTTTACAAAAAAAATATAAAATTATAAATAAGTTGATAGTGTTTAAAATAAAGAGAGGGGTTATTAAAAGTGGTGGTGTAGTTATGGTGACAGGAGGACATGTGGGAGTGATATCGGTTGGGACAATGATAGGGGTAAGAGTTAGTAATAGGGGTTGGGGAATGTGGTCACCACTGTTTAAGTGTTGGGAGCCAATGCGTCTGCACAGCAAGCTGACAGAAGCTGCCAGGCGAATCTCTCCCATTGTAGTGCCACGGCTTGGCACGCGATGCAGCGAAACCAGATCGGTGGAGGTGAATGCAAACCTAATGTAAAGGAGTTGAACTTAATCTTTATTACGTCTTCCGAAAAAGCATGTGACACATCAGGAAGTTGTTCTGTTCAGTCGCCACCCCGAACCCCCTTCTATTCCACATTTTATTGTCTTTCCCATGTTTTCTGGAACCTTCCATGGCCCTCGACCAATTTCCTTCAACCAATCCCTCATTTAAACTTAGCCTTCCAATGTATATATGTACGTTGAACTTATTTCGCGCAGTACATAGGCAATCGTGCTAATCAATGAGAGTCGAGCACACAATTTGAACTCACGAGGAGCCGTTAGGCCCGGTGGGATGTGATGATGTGCAGAGCAAATAGAAGTGTGGATCTGTTAGTGTGACACAAATGTGGTCAATTTATCGTCTTGGATGGACAGTCTCATGTACAATAAGGATAGACTGTTTTCCCATCAAGTACCCCTATTTAAGCCCTGTCAAGGTGGCCAACAGCATCACCATCTAAGGGATAAGGCTAAGCTGAGGCTTGTGGCTTATTGTGCCTTGTCTTTGTATGCCGAGGTCCAATTGGCGTCTCCATTTTATGGAAAGCAACAGGTTGGCATAGCAAACATCCATGCATGTGTAGTGTTGTACGGACGGACTCTTCAACGTCTTTTGTAGCACACACTTTTATTGTCTTCTTAACACTGTCCTTATCACACTGAGGGGTATACGGTCCCCTCACCCGTTACCCTCAGAAGGTACAAGCCTCCGCTCCCTACAGGCTACTTAATATCCCGCTCTTTGAGTGTCCTCTCTGACTGGACCTAGGGGATATCTCCCCGACCACTGGTTACACTGAACCCTAGCCCTTATAAGGGCTGGAGGGCTTGGTCCAGGGTCCTAGGCTTCTTCCACCGTCCTGGGTCTTCGTGTCGCCGAACTCCCTTTGGAGCTCTCAGCGCTCTGGCTTTATACTCGTTCGTGGCCGAGTTGTCCAATCCCCGGCCACCTTGTGGAACCCTGTGATTGGTCGTTCCCAATCTGCTTTTGGATCCCAATTCACCTTCTCTGACCCTGACCGTTTGGTTGCGCGGGAAAACCTTGTTTACGGTCAGCTCTCACAGCTTGTGAGACCCTGACCATTAGTTTGAGCGGGAACCCTTGTTTACGATCTGCTCTCCCAGCCTGTGAACATCGAGCAGTTAACTCTACTACATCACCCTCCCCTTCGGAAGCCTCAGCCGTCCCGGCTGTTACAAGCAAAAAAATCCCCATCAATGAACCAAAGTGTGTGCCAAAACCAACAAGAACAGGAACAGGAACACCCATCATAAATACCCCCCCTCATCAACAACGCAACATATGTACATGGTAAGCATCAATCACAAATAACGACATTCGCGACGCACAACGCATGCAGCATTCCGCTGCCGCAAAAAAAAAAGATGGGCAATCAAGAAAACCGACGCGATCTAGCCCGTGTGTATTTCGCGGGCCCGTCATGGGATGGGTGCCCTTTCCCGGGCTGCAGGCTGGCCAGGCATCCTGGCAAAAATGTCAGCAGGGGCAGGAGGCCTCTCTGCGGAGACCCTTGGAGCAGACGGGTCGGACAGCCTGGCAAACATGTCGGGCGGGTCAGGCATCCTGGTAAACATGTTGGGTGGGTCAGAAGGTCCCTTTGCAGAGACTCCTGGTGTAGACGGGTCAGGCATCCTGGTAAACATGTTAGGTGGGTCCAGAAGCCTTTTTGCAGAGGCTCGTGGCTCGCACGGCTCCCTCAGTCCCGCATCATCTGCGGGAGGAATGACACGTCTGTGCTGTGGGTTAGGTACTAACGGGGCGACATCTGGCTCATCGAGCATACCACACGCTCGGCCCTCGTATTTTGAGTGTGACGCAGAGCCGCGCGGAGCAACAAATGACTTCAGACGAGAGGGGTGCACGAACCAGCGACGTCGTCCCCAACGGATTTTAACACATTGTGGGCGCATTATCTCGACCACCTCAACCGGACCTCGCCATGGTTTAAGGAGTTTAGCCGATGTGGACACCGGTACCTGGGGGCAATGAAGCCATGCCATGTCCCCTGGAGCCCACTGATGCACGGACGTGTGAGGGGCCTGCAACCTTGAATTAGCCCGCTGGCGGGAGGCAGAATTTTTTATCGCCGCATCACGAGCCTCAGACAGCTTTTGTAGGTTGAACCGCAAATGGTCAGTGAGCTTCGATGACCGTAGAAGCTGCTCTATCCCAAGCCGCACGTCAGCGGGGGGAATGGCCTCTCTGCCATACATTAGGAAAAATGGGGAGAACCCTGTCGCTGCATGTGGCGCCATGCAGTAAGCAACGAGGACCCCTGGGATCTGCAGGTCCCAGTCTACGTGGGATTCGTCAACCTGATGGCATAGCATAGAGGTGAGGGTTCTATGCAACCGCTCCACCATGCCATCTGTTTGGGGGTGGTAGGGCGAAGTGCGCACCTTCTTAGTGCCCAACAGGCGGCATACCTCACTCAGCAGGGTACTTGAAAAATGTCTTCCCTGATCGGTCAGCAACCGTTCTGGAGTGCCCTTGTCCAGCACATAGCCTTGAACAAAGGCGTCCACCACGGCTGCTGCCGACTGGTTGGGGAGGGCCCAGGCCATAGGCCACCGTGTAAAATACTCCACCCCAACCAGAAGGTACTTGTTACCCCGAGGCGTTGTAGGAAAAGGCCCCAAAATGTCGAGAGCAACCAGCTCGTTCACAGGGGATACCGTGATGGGCTGCAACGGTGGGCATGCCGGCTTCGCTGGAGGTTTACGTTGCGCACATTGGGTGCAGCCCGTTAAAATATCAGTTACGTCGCGAAGCATGCCCGGCCAGTAAAATTGTAATCTTAGCAACCCAATGGTTTTGTGCACACCCAGGTGCGACAATCGCTCGTGTGCCGCTTACACAGCCGTACACCGCAAAGCCGATGGCACAACAATTTTGTACTGGCAAGAATCAGCATCCCAATGCATGAGCAGACCGCGGCACATGGCAAAAGAGTTCGATTTACTTGAACGTGAGGACGAATCACATGCGCGACGACGCAGAGGCAACAACGACGCATCGTTCATTTGGTGCCGACCCCATTCGTTCAACGTTATCCCCAGCAAGTCGTCACTTGCTGGCGGATTTTCGTGGTCCGCACCCGGCGCAAGATCGGAAGGAAGGGCAGCAGAAACCGTTTCAGGAGGTGCAACCGGGCGTACTATTTGCGGTTTGCACCGGCCAGAACCCGTAAAACAGGTGCATTCTTCTGACGGGAGGCGGGATAGCGCGTCCGCATTATTGTGCTGTGTACCCTTACGGTAAATCACCATAAAATTGTAGTCCTGGAGGACTTCAAGCCATCGGGATAGCTGGCCAGACGGTTGGTCAATGCGCAAAGCGTATTGTAACGCAGAGTGATCGGAGCGCACAGTAAACCGTTGACTGTACAGGTATGGCCTGTATTGTTGTATAAAGTAAACAATGGCCAGCAGCTCGCGTCGGGTTACGCAATAACGTTGCTCAGCAGGGGACAAAACCCTGCTTCCATAGGCAACCACCCTCTCAACGCCCTCAACGATTTGGGACAGTACCCCGCCGATCTCGGTGTTACTGGCATCGGTGTCCAAAATAAAGGGCTTTGCGAAATCTGGGTAAGCCAGGGGCGGTGCTGATACTAGAGCGTTCTGTAAGGAGTCAAACGTGGCCTGTTCCGCGTCTCCCCAATTAAATTTTAGTCCTTTCGCTGTAAGAGCGTGTAGTGGCTTGGCGATTGTAGCGAAACCAGCCACAAAGCGTCGGTAATATGATGCGAACCCGATAAAACTGCGAACCTCCCCCGCAGAGGTGGGGGTAGGCCATTGGCTGACACATTTAGTCTTTTCAGGGTCTGTGGAAATACCCGAGCGGCTGACTATGTGGCCTAGATAGCGCACAAACTCACGCAGAAGGTGGCACTTCTGCGGTTTGAATTTGAGGTCAGCAGCTCGCATCTTTTCGAAAACAGCGCGCAACCGTTCAATGTGTTCGTTGAACGTGCGGCCAAAGACGATAACGTCATCAAGATAGATAAGGCATGAGTCCCACTGGAGCCCAGCGAGGACCAGCTCCATGAGCCTCTGAAACGTCGCTGGGGCCGAGTGGAGCCCCATGGGCAATCTATTAAACTCGAAAAGGCCCTGTGGTGTCCGAAAAGCAGTCTTTGGCTTTGACGCTTCGTCGAGGGGGAGTTGCCAAAACCCTGACAGAAGGTCCAAAGTGGAAAAATAACGCACCCCTGCCAGGGCATCCAATGACTCATCCATACGTGGAAGAGGATATGCGTCAGCTACGGAAATTTTATTTAGGCGCCGAAAATCTACACAGAATCGAAGACTGCCATCGTGCTTTTCGACCAGCACTATCGGAGCACTCCAGGGGCTGTTTGAAGGAGAAATGATATCAGCCGCCAGCATGTCGTCAACTGCCCATTTAACATGCTGTTTCTCTGCAGGGCTGAGCCGAAACGGGTTTTGACAGATAGGGGCAGCGTCACCGGTATCAATATGATGACGCAGCAGCTTGGTGCAGCCAATATCAAATTGTGATTTGCTGAACACATCCGAGAATTCCCGCAAAAGAGCCCGCAATTTACTCAGCTGTGACTCGGATAAATTTCCGGCATCTGCGCAGAGAGCGTCAATCCATCCCCTTGTCATTGTCACGAGGGCGAGGCTGCTGACTGTTCGCTACGTGTCCAACAACCCCGATCCCCAGGGGCGCCACTGTCACATGAGCAAGCACTATCCCCTGTGGAATGACGGTGTCTGACAGACCGACATTCAAAACTTGTATAAATGGCTCCCTGTCGCCCACTACAAGAGTCTGTGCGGCCACCAGCGAAAAGCTGTTAACTGCTGTGTTGGAGGGTCCCAATAATATGCCATTTACCGAGGCGGTGGGAGCGAGCGGTGTCTTTAACCGTAAGGGTACGAGCATTTGTGCCCCTGGCGGAATGCATACAGCGCAAGCCGCAAAAACCTGTACGGAAGCATTTTCCGACCGTAAATGCGTGGCCGCGGGTAAAAATGCCATCCGGCGGCCCGAGGGAAGTTCAATACATCCCCGATCGATAAAAATGTTAATGGGCATTTTGGCAAGAAAATCAGTTCCCAGAAGGCACGGCACCGCAAGGGAAGAAGACACAAAAACAGGGCCGGCCAATTTAATATCCCCAATGGCAATTTGCACCTGAATTTGCCCGAGAATCCCCAGGGAACTTCCATTCGCGGCGAAAAACGGAACAGAAACCTTTTCCAGTGATCGACATCGCACGGGCAGTATATTGTAAATCAACTCGGAGATGATAGTGGCCGATGCACCGGTATCAATAAGCACGCGCACCTCTACCCCCTCGATGAAACCAACGACCACCGAGGAACCCGCTGTCGCTGCAACTACTCTATGGGCCAGCTCTGACCACTGCCCAGGTCGCAGTGATCGCGAAAAGTCGGCCAAACGCCGCGCGTCATACGCCGTGTTTCGAGCGGAGTCAATGGTGTATGAGGACCGAGCGTGAGGGGTGCCGCAACTCGCCTGGTCATGCTGCGCTGCTCTGGAAGCTCTGTAGTCCCGGTCTCGGGATCCGGGGGAGCGGCGGCGAGGTGAACGGCAGTCGGAAGAAATGTGGCCTCGGCGGCCACAGTTGAAGCACGTCACATCGCCGCAGGGGAAGGACCGTCCCCGCTCCCGGTCGTCGAGGCGTCTGGTGCGATCCGGTGATCGCTGGGCCGTCGCTCTGAACGTCGAGAAGACTCGATCAGGAGAGCGAACGCTGTCCCTGTTGGTAGTTCCCACTGTCATAGCCGATGCAGTGATGGTCTCGTCCTGGTCGAGCATCGCAGTGAGCACATGTCCTCGTCATCCACGGCCTGGATGACAAGGCGCAGTCCCCTCGCCATCTCCACCAGCTTTTGTAGGACGAGTGCGTCGATAGCCTCCTCGTCCATGCGGGGGTAAGCCGCTTTTGCCATGGCGAGTTGTGCGGTGCGAAACGCCAATGGTGATTCTTTCGGCCTGCATCGTCTCTGGTAAAATTTGTGGTGCGTGGCGGAAGGAGGTCCGTATACATCGGACAGCCGCTGAAGTGCTGCTTGTAGTGTCGCTCTGTGTACGAAGGGCTTGTGCATCCGACCAGCCCACCATCTCCTGGTGGCTGAGGAAGCGACGTTGAAATGCCACCCAGTCACCTTCTGTGGACGAGAATTCATGGAAGACGGGCAGTCGTTGCTGTAGAGCAGCTGTGTCATCGTCTTCATCAAGGTCGGAATCGGTTCCGAACGCGGCGATCGCTTGGTCGACTACATGGACTGTACGGCGTCGCAGCCGTGATGACGCGGTGTTGCTGGAGCATCCTGCAGAGGTTTCGTCATGTTCTGATGACGTGGGGTGCCGTGATTGGCCCCCGGAGGTCCCAGCATGCACGTGGCTTCCGCCTCCGGCGGAACCACGTGACCCATCGGCGGGAAGGTTGACCTCTTCTGGGTTTGCGATGGCGGAGACGCTCGCCGTCGGCCGCCTCTCTCCGCCCGCAGCCCCCAGGGTAATTTCCTCCAGGATGGTTGCTGCAGCATGCAGTAGCTGGGCGAGATGGGCGTGAGCAGCCTGGATGCCGTCACTCGCGGCGATCGGCTGCTCAGCTGGTGGTGGGATGGCTGTCGACATGCCAGCGTCTTCAGCGCTGCCCTCAGCACCCACAGGTGAGTCGGAGCTTGCGTTGTCGGGACTTCGCGTGCGGTTCGTTCGTCTTGTTTCCATATTCTGACGCCAAATGTAGTGTTTTACGGACAGACTCTTCAACGTCTTTTGTAGCACACACTTTTATTGTCTTATTAACACGGTCCCTATCACACTGAGGGGTATACGGTCCCCTCACCCGTTACCCTCAGAAGGTACAAGCCTCCGCTCCCTACAGGCTACTTAATATCCCGCTCTTTGAGTGTCCTCTCTGACTGGACCGAGGGGATATCTCCCCGACCACTGGTTACACTGAACCCTAGCCCTTATAAGGGCTGGAGGGCTTGGTCCAGGGTCCTAGGCTTCTTCCGCCGCCCTGGGTCTTCGTGTCGCCGAACTCCCTTTGGAGCTCTCAGCGCTCTGGCTTTATACTTGTTCGTGGCCGGGTTGTCCAATCCCCGGCCACCTTGTGGAACCCTGTGATTGGTCGTTCCCAATCTACTTTTGGATCCCAATTCACCTTCTCTGACCCTGACCGTTTGGTCGCACGGGAAAACCTTGTTTACGGTCAGCTCTCACAGCTTGTGAGACCCTGACCGTTAGTTTGAGCGGGAACCCTTGTTTACGATCTGCTCTCTCAGCCTGTGAACATCGAGCAGTTAACTCTACTACACATGTGCTCATGGCCACACCACTGGTTTGCATGTAATGGGGTCCACTAAAGGGGAAGTTATTGAGGGTAAGCGCAAGTTCAGCCTGCCTCAACGATGTTGTAGTTGATGGGATCTGTTCAACCCGCAGTGGCGAGATGTTAATTACCTCGCCTGGTATACAGGAGAGCATGGGTTCGATCCCGACCCTGACGTCTGCTGTATATTTGGACAGTTTAACACGTAGGCTTTCGCGACCAATATTATTCATAATAAACGGGTTTTTTTTGTCAACGTGACACTTCTTTGCTGATTGGCCGTGTCGGGTGGTGGAGGGTTATGACACATTCATAAATAACGCGATCTAACCCAAAAACGTGTATTATGAATGTATATTTGGAGTTTGCATGTTTTCCCTGTGGTCGTGTAGATTTTTATCCGGGTTCAAAATAGTTGGCTGCTATAAATTTCCACACGATAAGCCACTTTCGTTGAGCCATCACTTGTGGCCAGGTTCCTTATGAAAAAAAGCTATATAGCCCAGTGGGCCTTTCCTTGCAGAAAAATTAGTTTAGTGTAAGAAAATGTAATCTGTCATTTTGCGGAATGACAGTCTACAGGAAATTCGCGTCTATTGTGAAACTTAAAATTGAGGAGCTGTAGCATGGTTGTTGTCTTTTCATGTAGGTCGGTGTTGTACGGAGAAATTGACTCTTGACTTAAAGCTTTCGTGACTGCAGAAACTCATATTATTTGGTTCTCTCGGTAAAGCCACGTAGATAGAAAAAAATACAATATCACGACGTTTCGATCGCAACACAAGCAATCGTCATCACCTTTTAGAAATGTCCTATTAACCAGGATGCAAAAAGAGATATCCTGGATTCCTATCGTGTACAGAATACACTACCAGAAACGGCAAAGGCTCTGTTCATGCTTGAGCGTCAGCTTGAATGGCAAATGTGTTACCAATCTATGGAGAAGAATATCACAGATATAGCTGGATAGCCTTGGGAATTTCTGTGCTAAAGTGGCTTTGGAGTTCTCGAGCAAAGTTATCTGTTCATTTTAGAAATATGTAAAGCGTTATCATCATAACAATTGAATACATTTAGTATTTCCACCATTCTTATTGTGCAAGGCTATGTTTCGCAAACATTCTGCAATAATTTTAGAGTAGGGGGCAGCGTTGTTAAAAGTTTCTCAACTTCAGTTATTTGAACGAAATGTGTCTTAATTTGGCAAAAATTAGCACCGTAACGTCAGCACACAATGGTCTATTTTTTAAGAAATTGGCTTCCGCGGGCTTATCGTTCGCAGTTTCGACCTCGTGGCCTTCCGCGGGTATACACGGAAGTATAACTCGAGAAGTTTCTCGAGTGATGGTGCTGTGTGGCTGGTACCATGGTGCAGGGCGGACGAGGGATGCGAGGCAGTCAGTCACACATCAACCTTTACCGTGCAAGCATCTTGCGGACAAACCAAGATAACGACCCTCCGTATAGCCTATTACAAGACTGTTGGGGCGAGTTATGTCAGCGAGCACCTATGAAGGCTGGCACGGCACACGAGGAGGTGGGGTGGCCAGCACCACACCCGGCCGCCTTTGTCACCCGAGTGTCGAGATTTACACATCGCACCAGATACTCATTTAAGGCTGAGTCGACCTAGGGGAGGCACATGACCGGTTCAGATAATCGTCACTGGTGTTGGCCGTTAGCAGGAATCGAACGCGGGTAGTGTGGCACGCTAACCGCTCCACCACCACTCTTTCCAAGCATCTCGTGGACAAACACACTCACCCGCTTTGGATTATCATCATTGCTACGTCCAGTATTTGTTCAGTATTTAGACTACTACGTATTGTCTAGAAGTGTTTTTGTAAAGTGATTTTATGTTTTTTATTATAATTATTTAGTTTTTCTTTATTTGGCATACAGTACTTATTTCAATTGTGATGTGTCTAATTTTTGGTTGCTTTGTACCTAACCCCATTATTTAGATGAGGCTTAAGTATTGAATATTGCGGTTTTGGCTATCGCGTCACTTTCCAAGAACGTAACCTTCGCGATATTCAAAGGGTCTCGTGCACTAACTATTGAATATATTGCTTACTGTGATTATCGTTAATCATGATGTGATAGACAAATAGAGTGCTTTATGTTTCCAATGTCTTCTTGTGAAAACACAAGTCCTACATAACTCAATTCTAATAACGTATTGCAGTATTCTTCCATTGGGTTAAATATGAAAGTGTATTCATCGTTGATTATAATTATGACTGGCTACTAGCCGCAATTCCCAGTGTTTATACTTTAATTAAATTGAGTCTAATTTAATCAGATTTTTGTTATCTGTTGGTTTATATTTACAGTCATGCACACTTTTGACAAACGCACGCATTACAACAAATACCAGTTTGTATGCATTATCTTCTCACAAGTACTGATCCGTAATTAAAATCTGTAAATGATGAGATACCCATCGAAACATAAACGTGTGGAGACCCGAAGACACGTTCATTTAACGAGACACATAGATGTACATTACCTCATCTAGACCACCAGCTCAGAAGGACTGCATGTTATATGCAATTTGTCATTTTAACAAAATGGGCATACATGCAGTCGGTGACAGAATTAAACGTAAATTGGTCGTGTTCACTAATGATCAAGCAGTCACTGATTCACTCGAGTCTGAAACTAAACTAATTTGTTTACTAAGTAAAGCCCACTGAGATTTTAGCTCTTTTCACAAGCGACCTGGCCACTCATGATAGCTTAACACCATGTGGAAATATATTGCAGACGAATAATCTACGCCCGTGTTTCTAAATGTGTGAATGTATTTATTTGGAACTTCCTTCGCACCGTACGCAGGCAACCGTGCTAATTGGAGATGTGAATGCGGAGGGAAAAACCGGAAGACCTGGAGAAAAATCCACGCGACCGCGGGGAGAACATGGAAACTCCAAATGAACATCAGGCATCAGGGTCGGGATCCAATTCACGAACTTCCTGAATACCAGGCGAGGGTGATACCATATCGCTACCACGGCGCCCCTAGTTAAACAAGTGTAGGTTGCAAAGCTTTATGAGGAGCAGGTTGCAGTGGCTTGCTGATGGTATCTCCATCTCCACAGCCTCAGGAATGCACACGCCTTAGGCTGCCGCTCCTTCATGTGTCACATAACCGACCATAATACGCTATAGGGAAGTGAACGTGATTGTATTTTTTGTTTAGCTAGGAAAGCCTCACTGAGGGCAGAGATCAGTGGCGTGCTGCCATGTTTTCGCAATAGGGGTGATATTGCTCTGTGCGATCCAGATTGAGTCATTTGCAGGTATTTATTTCAGCAAAATGTTTCAAACTTACCTGTACCTCAATGTACGCCTGAAGATGCACTTCTCCACGCTTCGTTGAACACTTTTCATATTTAATTCTATTGTACTTGTCAATGTCCATTTTTCTGATCCATACATCACATTGCTATGTTGTTTTTTTATAATTTAGTTTAGTTGTCCAATGGAATTCTAACCCACTCTTGTCCAACTTAATATTATTCATTATTTGGATCCTGGTTTACCCTCAAAAACTGTGCCAGGCACAATTATTGTTACGTTTTCGAGTAGTGTTTTTCTGAAAGATGTCTGCAACAGTGCAGCCTTATTTATTAAGTTCTCATAACTAAATACAATAATGGCTCAGCTCTGTAGCAAATACATTTGATGCACAGGAAATTTATGGAATTATACATGCTCGCACAAACCGAGGATTACATGAAGATATATTAACACGTAATTACATCAATTTTAAAATAGAAAAGCCCCGTTGCGTGCTGCGTGAAGAAAGTACCACCACGTGTTAGAAGCAAAAACGGAAAAGGAGATGTGGTTTTGCCAAAGTTGTTCAAATTGACTTAAAAATTTAGATTTTCCGCCAGTCTAATTGCAGATAAATGTTATACTGTCATAGTGATTTACTACTCAGACGAGCAGTGATGTGGTTCTCATTTGCTGTTTATAGCCTTAAACCAATGGTGGAAGTTCTACATTCATATTTTGGGGACGAGTGTATCCATAGGAAAACTACAGCTGATCCCGTGAAAATTGGGACTCATTTGTAGACCGCAGTGGTTTGATTGGCTGAATCAACCCCGAATGATGATTTTAACTCGCAGTCTCCCAATTTCGAGCCACTCACTCTGCCGCTGAGCCACCTGGTCAGATAAATCTAAATGGATTCAATAATAGCCATCTCAGATTTTACCTTTTATTGTAATGTCCAATGAAATGAGCTATCAGAAAAGTATTACTGAACCATAACCAGTTGCAACTCGTCTCCAATGTAAACCGGTGAGGTTGGTTGTGCCTTGGTAGAAGTAAAGGATCTTTGCCAATCACAGGACCCGTGGAGATATACACGAGCTGCAGAATCTGCAATCGCACGTACGTCCACACAAAGAAATCGACCCTTAATAGCAATACTTTATATAGCGTGATTCATGCTAATTTCACCCCAAATCCTATACTGTACGACTGCTACCAAGCCATTGAAAACCCTACTGCCAAGCAAAGTTTAAAATGAAAAAAATAATAAAAAAATTTACACAACTAGTTGAGATTTCCATCGTTAACAGAAATCCGGCACAGTAATGATGGACCTATCTGCCTATGGCACTGTGTGACATCACGGCCTGCTGCTGAAGTTGGCCAACATCATTAGACGTTGTTCTACTGTTCACTGATTCCATGTGATGCTCAGCCAAGCAGCGTGTACCTCACTGGTGGCGTTGCCCGCCTCTGCGCCTTCTCTGCCGTTTTTATCCAGTTGGCCTCTGTCACATATGGCCAAGTGAAATCCACTGGGAGAATCAGCAGTGAAGCAGCGTAGCTTGCTGTGGTCTGGGACTCTCTTTGCTGTTGTTTTTTGGCCTGGCCTAAGCTTGGAAATTGGTGCACTTAAGCAATTTGAACTTATATACTTTATTTTTATTTACTTATCTTATACTTTGCACTCCGATAGTCTTTTTGGTAGTGTTTCTTGTGACTTTCTGGCCCACCTTACTGAACATCTGTGAAAAGAGCTTCATAACTCAACGGATTTCTCCAGGATAAAGATTCTGACCTCATTGATGGCAACTTTTCCCAGTCTTTCTCTCAAGTATGTCCGTTCCACGAGCTAAGTGCACTCTGAGCAGCAAAGCACCATGGTTCAAGACAAACCGCAGCAGCCAACCCTCGGTTGTTTTTATTCTTGAGAACCACGATGGGGTGATAGCCCAACATGTCTTGCTTGTACAATCCAATGCAATCTATACGAAAGCTAAATGCATCTGCATATCAGAATGATGTACTACATCAGTGGGAAAATTTTATTTGAGACTTCGTCATCCACAGATACGGAAACATCGGTCGAGGGGCTGGTTTCATTGGCTGTGTAAAATAATTATTCTTCTCTCAAGCATTTGTCACCCACTGATGTGGGGATTTTAAGCCTGGCTTCAGTGAAATATGTTGCGGTTTCCCCCCCTCCACCCCGTCGCTTCATAAAGTAAATATTTGAAGTTTTCGTGACTGCAACAATAGCAATTGTTTCTTGCTGTAGTTGTCCCACCTGATGACGGACGCTTGTGTTGTGCCAGAAACGTCGTGATTTAATTTATTTTATACCTACGTGACTTTACCAAAGAACCAAAGAGTAAAGAAAATATTGTGAACGTTCCATTGCGTGCCCTAGCTAAATAGGTTTTTCTTTAGTTATGTTGCTGACATTACATTCATGCCCCAGGCCACGGTCATTTCACTTATGAAATGAGGAAGTTTTCAAACCGATCGTGTTAGTTAATTTAAACATTGTTCACCACACTGCTCAGTGATAAAGAACAACGGGAGTGGCGGAGATGGCAGGGATTTGGCTCTATCCGCATCTTCTGTGGATTTTAGTGATAGCTCAGACAGGTATTTTATTTTATGCTAATTATGCTTATGACCTGCATTATTATTTTTATGATCCATACATCACATTGCTATGTTGTTTTTTTATAATTTAGTTTAGTTGTCCAATGGAATTGCAACCCACTCTTGTCCAACTTAATAATATTCATTATTTGGATCCTGGTTCACCCTCAAAAACTGTGCCAGGCACAATTATTGTTGTGTTTTCTAGTAGTGTTCTTCTGAAATATATCTTCAACAGTGCAGCCTTATTTATCAAGTTCTCATAACTAAACACAAGAATGGCTAAGCTTTGTAGCAAATACATTTGATGCACATGAAATTGATGGAATAATATATGCTCGCACAAACCGAGGATTACATGAAGATATATTAACACGTAATTACGTCCATTAACAAATAGAAAAGCTCTCTTTAGTGCTGAGTGAAGAACGTACCACCATGCGTTAGAAGCAGAATAGGAAAAGGAAATGTGATTTTGCCAAAGTTATTCAAATTTACTTTAAAATGTTGATTTTGCCAAAGTTATTCAAATTTACTTTAAAATGTTGATTTTCCACCAGTCGAATTGCAGATAAATGTTATACTGTCATAGTGATTTACTACTCAAACGAGCAGTGATGTGGTTCTCATCTGCTGTTTATAGCCTTAAACCAATGGTGGAAGATCTACATTCATATGGTGGGGACGAGTGTATCCATAGGAAAACTACAGCTGATCCCGTGAAAATTGGTACTCATTTGTAGATTTCGCGAGCACAAATCAGATTTGAAAGACGGCAGAACGAATTCTTCGGCCGTAGCTGATCATTGTTTCAACACAGCGGGTTCTCATGATATTTTTTTCTCTGATAACAAAGTACTCTGCAAACCTTCCCGATACTACCAAATATTTG
The DNA here is from genome assembly GCA_014621495.2 of Entosphenus tridentatus. Taxonomy (NCBI): domain Eukaryota; kingdom Metazoa; phylum Chordata; class Hyperoartia; order Petromyzontiformes; family Petromyzontidae; genus Entosphenus; species Entosphenus tridentatus. Next base: position 33,891 of record JAAXLI020001311.1, on the reverse strand, counting down.
TCCATGAAGCCATCCAGATATACAAACATTGACACAACTTCAACCGAGAGGATTGTTTTAAATTAAGCAATCATTGGAAAGATGTCATCAACCAATTCAAACTTTAGCTGCCTTATAATTTGTACATCCATATCCATTTCTTCCAGTTTTTTTACTCGCAGCCTGATACATCACCATCACGCGTCGGGCAGGCACTGCACTCATGCACAAACTCCCCTCCCCTGACATCACAAAATAATACAGATGGTTATCTTATCGGCTTAACTCATGTTAATCCCGTTAACGACCGTCCACGCTGCTTGCCACAGCCCCCCCCCGACCCCTTGACTCCCCCCCCCCTAATACCCTATATAAACATGTTGTCTCGTAATAACTCTCTTCAGACGCCTCAGTAATTTTGCTGGAGCAGTCAACACCTGATGACGGTTGCTTGTGTTGCTTCTGAAACGTCGTGATTTAATTTATTTGTTTTCATTTTAATTTATTTCATATTTTTTACCTATGTAATAAAGGACTTCGCCCGACACACTGCTGGGTCTCCGTTTCTCTCTTTATTCTCGGTGAATGCTCGCACTCCGCTGGTCCCGACAGCGGACCCGCTGCTCCTCGCGTGCGCCCCACAAGCGCCCTTCCGTCAGTCGCACGGCTCCCCGCTCCCGCACACCGTTGGCCGACGGTGTGCTCGAAGCGTCTCCAGCCACGTGGCTGATAGCGTGGGTACCCTCCGGCCACCCAACGTGGTCCTGCTTCGTGACTCCACCAACTGACCCGGAGCCCTTCCTGGATCCCACCTATATTCCCTTCACCACGTGATCCTGGCTCCTCCCTCTCACCACGCCCTTCACCGAACATTCCCGATCCCGACCTCCACATAGCGCCCCGCTGGCTCCGTCCCTAGGCTCCACCCCTGCTCTCCTCGCATCCGATTGGACCGGAGGTGAGCGGCGGACCTTCACATACGCCCCCATACTGGGCCCCGCCCCCAATACCCCGGGCCGTATAATTGGCCCAGAGCCGAGCAGCGAAACCCCGTTTACGCTCGCATTACATGACCCCCCCCCTGATGTAAAAGACCAGCCGTCCCGGCTGAATCAGGACTAGACATAATGTGAGCGATGGCGTCAACCCCAACAACCACAACAGACATAACGGAGAAGACAATATTAAAAACCAATACAATAAACGAAAGGCAAGGGATCTTGATCGAGTGCGGGCCGCCGGCCCGTCCTTCACGAGAACCGGCGCCCTCGGAGACTGCAGTCTGGACGGGGTTGGAAGAGCGGCGAAACTGGAAACATCCGCCGCTGGTGGAGGCCCGTCCGTCGCAGGAACCCGCGCATCAGAGATGCCCACCAACTGACCCGGAGCCCTTCCTGGATCCCACCTATATTCCACTCACCACGTGATCCTGGCTCCTCCCTCTCACCACGCCCTTCACCCAACCTTCCCGATCCCAACCTCCACATAGCGCCCCGCTGGCTCCGCCCCTAGGCTCGCCCCTGCTCTCCTCGCATCCGATTGGACCGGAGGTGAGCGGCGGACCTTCACATATGCCCCCATACTGGGCCCCGCCCCCAATACCCCGGGCACATATGATTGGCCCAGAGCCGAGCAGCGAAACCCCGTTTACGCTCGCATTACACCTACGTGACTTTACCGAATGCAGTGGTATGATTGGCTGAATCAACCCCGAATGAAGATTTTAACTCGCAGTCTCCCAATTTCGAGCCACTCACTCTCCCGCTGAGCCACCTGGCCAGATAAATCTAAATGGATGAAATAATAACCATGTCAGATTTGCTTTCATTATAATGTCCAATGAAAATGAGCTATCTGAAAAGTATTACTAAACAATAACCAGTTGCAACTCGTCTCCAATGTAAACCTGTGAGGTTGGTTGTTCCTTGGTGGAAATAAAGGAGCTTTGCCATTCAGATGACCCGTGATGATATACACGAGCTGCAAAATCTGCAATCGCACGTACGTCCACACAAAGCGACCAATCCTTAATAGCTATACTTTATATAGCGTGATTCATGCTAATTTCACCCATAACACTGTACATTCATTATATATGAGGACCAAATCCTATATACCGTACAGCTACTACCAAGCCACTGAAAACCCTACTGCCAATGCAAAGTTTAAAATGAAAATAATAATTAAAAAATTTACACAACTAGTTGAGATTTCCATCGTTAACAGAAATCCGGCACAGTAATGATGGACCTCTCTGCCTATGACACTGTGTGACATCACGGCCTGCTGCTGAAGTTGGCCAACATCATCAGACGTCGTTCTACTGTTCACCAAATCCATGTGATGCTCAGCCAAGCGTAGCTTCCAGGGTGCATCTCATTGGTGGCGTTGCCTGCCTCTGCGCCTTCTGCGCCGTTTTTACCCAGCTGGCCTCTTGTCACATATGGCCAAATGAAATCCACTGGGAGAATCAGCAGTGAAGCAGCATAGCTTGCTGTGGTCTGGGATTCTCTTTGCTGTTTTTTCGCCTGGCCCAAGCTTGGAAATTGGTGCACTTAAGCAATATGAACTTATATAATTTATTTTTATTTAATTACATATTTTAAACTTTGCACTCAGATCGGTTTTTTTGTCGTGTTTGTTGTTGTGACTTTGTGGCGCACCCTACTGAACATATGTGAAAATAACTTCATAGCTCAACGGATTTCTCCAGGATAAAGATTCTAATTCTGACCTCACTGATGACAACTTTTCCTAGTCTTTCTGTCAATTATGTCCGTTCCACGAGCTAAGCGCACTCTGAGCAGCAAAGCACCCTGGTTCAAGACACACCGCAGCAGCCAACCCTCGGTTGTTTTTATTCTTGAGAACCACGATGGGGTGATAGCCCTTCGTGTCTTGCTTGTACAATCCAATGCAATCTATACGAAAGCTAAATGCATCTGAATATCAGAATGATGTACTATAGCAGTGGGAATATTTCATTTGAGCCTTCGTCATCCACAGACACAGAAACATCGGTCGAGGGGCTGGTTTTGTTGGCTGTGTAAAATAATTATTTTTCTCTCAAGCATTTGCCACCCACTGATGCGAAGATCTTAAGCTTGGCTTCAGTGAAATGTGTTGTGGTTTCCCCCCCTCCACCCTGTGGCTTCATAAAGTAAATATTGTGAAGGTTCCATTGCGTGCCCTAACTAAAGAGGTGTGCAAATTGTTATGCTGCTGACATTACATTCATGCCCCAGGCCATGGTCAGTTCACTTATGAAATGAGGAAGTTTTCAAACCGGTGGTGTTAGAGAATTTAAACATTGCTCACCACACTGCTCAGTGATAAAGAACAACGGGAGTGGCGGAGATGGCAGGGATGTGGGTCTCTCCGCATCTTCTGCTGTGGATTTCAGTGATAGCTCAGACAGGTATTTTATTATATGCTATTTATGCTTATGACGTGCATAATTATAATTTTTTCATGTTTTGTGGATCACGTATTGCAATTGTATGTTGAAACAAATGTTTGTAATTGCACTGAACTGCGATGCCTTTGTTTGCTTAGCCTGAATACTATTCTCTTTCCAGGTCAAACACAGACGACGATGACTACAATTGCATGTAAGCAACACTTCCTCATTTCACTTGTTCTTGTCAGCATTTTGTTACTTATGGAGAACATAAGTAACACAATAAACACATAGACAGTGCACCTCCTTCCAATAGCTGTCGTTCCACATAACACATGTTTTACACATCCCATCAATCGGAAATACAAATAAACCTCTCATAAACTTGATTTTGAGCTTTCGTGACTGCAGGAATTACTCTTTGGTTCTTTCGGTAAAGTCACGTAGGAAGAAAAAATAAATTAAATAATAGCATACGACGTTTCGATTGCAACACAAGCAATCATCATCAGGTACGAATGAATGAGAAAACAAACCTAGTAAACTTAGAAATATAACGCAATACAACACAGAGAGTCGGCTAACATGACAGTCAACACCCCACCTGGTTGATTACGTTCTTCCAAAGATTGCTATGTTTGAGAGAGAGACAAAACACAGACACGGAGACACATATGTGTATGTCTATTGTCTCTCTCGAATTTAGCAATCTTTGTAAGAACGTAATCAACCAGGTAGGGTGTTCACTGTTATGTTAACCGACTCTCTGTTGTATTGCATTGTATTTCTAAGTTATCCAGGTTTGTTTTCTCATTCATTCGTACCTGATGATGATTGCTTGTGTTGTAATCAAAACGTCGTATGCTATTATTTAATACATTTTTTCTTTCTACCTGATTTTACCGAAAGAACCAAAGACTAATTAGGAGAAAGCCTTTCCAGTATTATTTTACTTTAAATATTCATCCTGGATATCTCTTGAAATAGGTCCCATGGATATAATGACTTGACCCGAGCTATTGATTCTTTGATTTTTGCATTGTCTCTGTGCTGTTAGAATTGTGGCATTGTTTTCTGGTGTAACAGTGGTGTAGTTCAATTAGTTTTAGGGACAATGCATACATTATTATCAAAGTACGTTTGTTTGCATGTTTTACCACAAGCATTGTGTGGTAAAATGCAGACTTGATGCCGTATGATAATAGATGTAGATTTGGTGTTTGAACATCTTAATACCTTCTGTATTCTTGCTAGATACAGTAACATTTATTATAATTGTTTCATTATCTTGATACTGACAAAAAGGGTCCCATCGATATAGAACATATTGTTTGCAAGGGTGTCCATGGTGTTGACTGACACCTACATTGCAAGTGCATAAACACACGTGATTTGTATGTATCAGGATACTCGGGGAAATGTTTGACTCTTCCTCAAGTTGGCACTTGCATATCGAACTTCCTAAACGTGATTACCACAGTGATTTTATGATAGACTGATCCACATGGATTTACTGAAATACGCTGCATTCTATTTCGATTTAAAGCTTTCGTGACTGCAGGGATTCATCTTCTTTGTTTTTTCGGTAAAGTCACGTAGAATGGAAATAATAAAATAATAAGAATTAAACATAATAAAATAAAAATTCTCACAACGTTTCGGCCACAACACAAGCAGCCGCCCTCAGGTGAAGAAACAGAGCTGTCGGAAAGACAGCGTCACAATGAACACCGCCAAGCTTGGCAGCGTATATTTAAGCTGGGTCGGCATTCATCGTGTTTCTCACTTAACAGCGTGGGTTGAGTAAAGATCGCTATCTTCCACTCCGGTATCGGTAGTGATAGGGATTGAGATAGGGGTTGGGGTAGTAATAAGGGTAGGGGTAGTGATCGGGGTAGTAATAATAATGCAATTTATAACGTGCGCAAATTTGCGGACGTAACGGCCGCAACTCAGAGGCACGGAACCAAGCTCAGAGTCGCTCGAAAGCATGGTTATAGAGGTGAGTTTTTAAGTCTCTCTTGAAGGAGGAGATTGAGGTGATGCTGCGAATGTGCAGAGGGAAAGCGTTCCAGACTGTTGGGGCTGCCACCGAGAAGTGGCGCATAGTCATGACCATCCTGGATCTTGGTATCAAGAAGGGGGTCGTGAGTCGCGCTGGGCAGGCATCTGCCGTGTGCTGAGCTGCAAGTTGTCAAGAATGAAGAAAAGTACGGCGGGCAGGCAGATGTGAAGGCATTATGGCAGAGGCAGGCGATCTTGTATATGACCCTACTGATAGAGGTAGTTATATGGGTTGGGGTAGACATGGTTGTAGCTGGGAAGCAGGGGCAGGGAGAAGCAGGATGATTATGATGATGATGATGCTGAGCTAGATGGGGGTTATGGTCAAGAAGGAATAGAAGCAGGTTGAAGATGGTTGCTCTATGTACTGCAGTGGAAGCTATTTCAAGTGAAGGGCAGCGAGAAGGGAGCACGAGTGAGAGACTGGGCGCAGGTGATGAGGGAGGCACAGCGAGGGACTGTAGAGATTGGGAACGTAGAGGACGGGATGGGACAGACTAGTACGAGATGATAGAAACAGGATGGGGTGGTGGGGCGAGCCCATGAAGAGATTTATAGACTTAGAGAAATGTAAACAGACCGCGATAGTAGACAGGGAGCCACTCGACGCCCGACCTTATGGAAAAGGTACGTAGATGACACTTTTGTCATCTGGCCACACGGCCGGCCTGCTCTAGACCAATTCCTCGACCACATCAATTCCATACACCCAGCCATCAGATTCACCATGGAAGTCGAAAAAGATGGCAAGCTACCCTTTTTGGATGTCCTAATTAAAAGGAGACCTGATGGTTCAATGAGCCACTCTGTCTACAGGAAAGCCACCCATACGGATGCTTACCTAAAACCGGATTCCCACCACCATCCATCCCAGAAGAATTCCCTCATCAAGACTCTTTTCCATAGAGCCCAATGCATCTCCGACCAGGAACACATTGCCAGTGAACTCAAACACGTACACCAAGCTCTTAAGGCTAATGGTTACTCCGACTACACAATCCGCAAAGCCATCACTCCAACCATCAAGAAGGATCCTTTTGAGGAGCCTTTCAAAACCATTCCCTTACCCTACATTGCTGGGGTCACAAAAGAGATCTCCAAAATCCTGGTAAAACACAAGATCCAGGTCCGATTCAACACAGTACATAAAATCCGTGATCTGGTCCCGTCTGTAAAAGACGTAGTTCCAGACATACATTACCCTGGCGTTTACAAACTAAGTTGCCTCTGTGGTAGCAGTTACATTGGAGAAACCAAACGACATGTCTCGGACCGCATCCGTGAACATAAAGCAGACTTGAAACACGGTAGGACAAACACCTCAGCCGTGGCAGATCACTATTACAATTCAGTGGGCTCACATGATATTGACTTCTCCAAGACTGAGGTTCTCTGCAAGCCATCCGGCTACCATGAAAGATTCGTCCATGAGGCGATCCACATATACAAACACAGAGACAATTTCCACCGAGAAGATGGATTCTGGCTCAGCAAATATTGGAAGGACATAATAAACCATTTCGGATCTTAACTGATTGTGTTCACGTTTACGGTGACTTTCAGACCGCAGTCCACTCACTGACATTGACTATATATCTTGTATTATCCGCAGGGAATGGATTCTTTGCTCCGCTGCAAGCTTCCTACCACCACTCTCCCATTGACATATTTCGTTGCTTCCTCTTAGTACCTTTCACGCGACGGTCAATGGTATAATGTATAGCATATTGTATTATAATAAATAGTATTAAAGTGTAATGTTTAATACAATGTATAAGGTAATATATAGTATCGTAATTTAATAGTGAATATATAGCAGTGTGGTATACAGTTGGTTGAGTAGAATAATACATAGTGTAATATTACAATGTATAGTCTATAAGCATATTAGTTGCTGCAGTGCCATATTATTAACATTCCTTCCCTTTATTAATTCTAACCTTACTCTCTCCCTTTGATACTGCTAATTCTGCATAATGCATGGGCATAATGACTTTAAACCCCTCGCCAAACCTCCTACGCATTTCACAAGTAGTACCAATCTCATATCTGCATTTCCCATAAATATGCTAAATTCCTCTTGATATGCAAATGATTTTGTCAAGACGCTCTTCACCCCTCCATCCCAGCATAAATAGTCGCTCCAAGCCTGGGGCGTGCCATTCAGACTCTGCCTTCTCGACAGACCTGTTCTCCACCTGAAGACGGCTGATTGCGTTGTGGCCGAAACGTCGTGAGAATTATTTTATTATGTTTTATTTTTATTATTTTCCTTCTACGTGACTTTACCGAAAGAACCAAGAAGAGTTGCTTATCAATTGGCTAATGGCCCATCAATGAATTCGCGGACAAGATTAGGTGATTAAAGAGAAATCTCAATATTCATGTGAGTAAGTAGATTTGTAACATAGATGATTATAAATGTGTAGTGAGCGACTTCCGACACACGTCTAGTAGAAGGCTTCTTATTTATTAAGAGCACACAGGGCAATACACTTCGTAACGCGGCCACACCTAGGCTGTCTAAACACACAGTCCATCTCCGTCCTGTGCTACGCTGGCTGGTCGACAAGCGTAGTGGCGGCGACGGAGTTGGTCTTGCAGAAGAACAGCCACGTGGTCGAAGACGAATAGATGATGATGGCAGTGACGCAAACAGGACTCAGACCCTACACTAATAGCCCCGAACCTCTGGTTCCTCTGTTTCGGTGCTCCTTATATCTGCCTGGTGAAGCCAAGCTCCACCTCTGGCCACGCCCCCTTTACAGAACGTTCGGGTTGGTTCCCGGAGCTTCTGACTGACTCCGCTCTCACAGGCCGGCAGGTGTCACCTTGTCAATACATAACCCCCCCCCCCACCGTGGTGAAAAAATAGCCGTCCCGGCTACCAATAATACTGATATGCAATGCAAGGAAGCATAAAATCACCCCAAGAACATAATAACAAAATGTTTTTTCTGAGTAGGGCAGAGCGATCTACAATAAAGGAGGGGAATTTAAACAACAAGTTAGAGAGGCAGGAGAACAACAATATGAACAGAGAGGGAAAGAAAAAAAAAACCTCCTGTAAACCGTGCAATGCAACCCCCTTGATCCCCACATAACCCCGCACCCAACGGTTTCATCGAAATTTGCGACATTCGGACTGGGCTCTCGCTGCCGGTCCGTCCATCGGGACAATCTTCACATCACTGACCGGAAATATGGATCATGGGCCCCGCCGGTTTGGGGTTCAGAAGCTGCGGGCGGCACAATACAGTCCTTCTGATGCACACTGTCCCTCTGCGTTTCCCCCGGCTCGTCGGACATACCAGACACTGGTCGTGTACAACGTTTTGATGATGAGGAGGAATATAGGGCTTCAACTGCGATGGATGAACAAACCAACGGCGACGGCCAACTCGTATGCGCACACACTGTGGCCGTTTGAAATGCACTACTTCCACAGGACCCTGCCATGGGTGATAGAATTCGAGGGACGTTCCCAATGGCACTTACAGGCAATACAACCATGCATGCCCAATCCCCCACAGTCCAATGTAACTCATGGTCCCTCCTTCCGAATTTCGTTTGTTGGCTGCCTGTTCCTTGGCAGTGTTTAATTTCACTGCTTCTCTAACTGCTGAAACACATTTCAAGGTGATTAACAAGGGCGCAGGCAATTTAGATTTCCATTTTTTTCAGACAATCCCAATTGAATCTCTATATGAGGTTCACTCTTCCTCTCATACATGAGAAAAAAAGACGAAAATCCAATGGAAGCGTGGGGTGCTGGAACATGCTGCTCTGACAGCATGACTAAGCATAGCTATCAGAGTTCTATGAAGCCGTTTTATCATCCAGTTCATCTGGGGATGGTACGGGGAACTTCAAATATCATCAGTGCCTAGCACATCGCAAACTTCTCATAGCAGTTTAGAGGAAAAATTTCTGCCCTGATCCGTGAGAAGCTGCTCGGGTTCACCCTAGTCCAACACATAGAAAAATTATATAATTGGTTTTGACATATAATAATCATTTTGTTTGTGTGCAGACAACTTTTTTTTATTGCTTCTTTCGCTAACCTCACGTAGATAGAAACCTATTATTTATTTAATCACCTTTCAAATAATAAATTCCTTTTTTGTGCATACAGGCATATTATTTTTCATTTTCTTGCTTCTTTTGCTAGACGCGCGTACATAAAAACCTATAATTTACATAACCTTGGAAATATTAACGTAATATTGTTTGTGTGCACGAACATATGATTTAATTTTCTTCTTTCTCTAAACTTACGTACATTTAAACCTATTTTTTTAATAATCACCTTGCATTTATACGACTAATTATGTTTGTGTGCAGACAACTCATTTTTCACAATTTACTTGCTTTTTTATGTGTGTGCAGATGTCTTTGTGTCCGTGTGAGTCCATCTGCGTGTCAGCGACGGTCGCTTTAAATTTTTGTGTGCCGATGTGTATGTGTAAGTCCAAGTGTGTGCTTAAGTTCATGTGTGTGTGCGAGTCTATGTGTGTGTGTCAGTCGATGTGTGTGTCAGTCGATGTGTGTGTGTGAGTTCATGTGTGTGAGTGTCAGAGTCGATGTGTTTGTGTGTGTGAGTCCATGTGTGCGTGTAAGTCGATGTTTACGTGTTTGTAAGTCGATGTGTGTGTGCGAGTCAATGTGTCTTTGTGTGTAGGGCTTTGTGTGTGTCAGTCTGTATATGTGTGTGTGAGTCTTGTGTGTGTGTAAGTCGGCAAAAACAACTCCCTACCTCCCCGTGGTGCCGGACGGGCAACGTTGTCGTGGACAGTGCTGTGAGGTGGAGGGCCAATTCCGATTGGACTTTCCCCTCAGGCCGTTTGTGACCACCACAGCGGCTACATGGGAGCTCTGGACGGGTGCAAAGGGCTGGTAACCCCTCCACCTTCAATCAATTATCACTAAACCACGTGAAAAATATGTATTTAATAAGCGTGTGCCGGAGGCTCCAGGGGGACAGGCATCTATGATGTCTCCTGGCCAAACCCCATTTGGCGGAGCCAGGAGATTGAATCTTTATTCTCGGGGCTCCTCCAGAAACAACAAAAAGCCACTACGTGTGGCCACATGGAATGTTCGAACGCTCACTGCGGAGGAGAGGCTGCCACTCCTCTGTCAGGAGCTGGACTGGTACCCGCCTGAATCTCTGTGGCAATCAGGAGGTCTGGTGGACCAGCTCTCGCTCCTGCCACCATGAGGGGTGGACAGTCCTCTACTCGGGGCAGGAGACTGCCAAACAACAGGGTGTGGCTCTTATTCTGAACAAAATAATGAAGGGAACGTGGGAGCATAGCGGTGAGGTGTGGGAAGCTGTAAACCCCAGGCTACTTTGGGCTCGCCTTCCCATCAACTGGAGGCGAGGAGTGGTGGTCGTGGTTACTTATGCCCCCACCGAATATGAACATCCATGGAGGGATGCAGGCAAGGCCGATGAGTCAGATGCCTTATATGACCTCCTGTCACAGGTGCTGGCTAAAGTGGCCCCTCGGGTTAGAGTCATCTTGTTGGGTGACTTCAATACCCGAGTTGGTCATGATGCTGGCACCTGGTCTGGAGTGATTGGAAGGCATGGGCCAGATCAGCTCAATAACAATGGTAGGCTGCTGCTAGATTTTTGTGCAGCCCATGGGCTTGTAATTACCAACATGCTGTTTCAGCATCGGCGCATCCACACAACATCATGGACGCATGCTGGGTCCAAGCAAGAACATCTGCTGGACTACAGAGTGATGGACCAGCGGATGCGAGCCCATGTCCTTGACACCAGGACCCACCGTGGAGCTGATCTGCCCTCTGACCATCGACTTGTTATCTTTAAGATGCGCCTGCCATTCTTCCACTCCAGTGGTGGATGTACACCCAGGACCCCATTGCAACCTAAGGTGGCCTGGTCTCAGCTAGCTGATGGAAGTTGCAAGTGAGAATTTCATCATCGCTTGTGGATGGGGTTGGCATCGTCCCCCACTCCTCCTGATGTCGAGGGTAAATGGGCAAAGTTTACTACTGTGACTCATGCAACTGCAATGGCTGCTTTGGGTACGCGGTCCAGATCTCCCCAGAGACCCTGGCTGACAGAGGAGGTGTTCAAGCTGGTTGAGAAAAAGCGACAGGCCCACTCTCATCGGCTGCAGCATCCCATGGCAGAGAATGAGGAGGCTTACCGCAGCCTTCGCTCGGAGTTTCAGAGAGCCATGAGGCGCTGCAAGAATGGGTGGTGGTCGCGGGTTGCTGAGGAGATGGAGTCTGCCTCAATGGCCCGCGATCAAAAATCCCTATTTAACTCCATCAAAAAGTAACCTGCAGCGCCACACCTATTACCATCATTAGGGGAAAGAACGGTGATCCAGTCTTCGACACCCAGGAACAGGTTTGCAGATTTGCTGAGCATTTCTGTGAGGTCCTGGGGGTGGGGGAATCCCTCAGCCTGTAAAACATCATGGGACAAAGTGGGAATGACCCTGCTGAGGCTGCGGTGCCTCAAATATTGGAGGAGGAAGTCACCCCCTGTGAGTGGCTGGCTGAGATGCCATCCATTGAGGAACTACTGAAGGCGATCCAGAGTCTGAGACCAGGAAAGGCACCGGGCAGAGATGATCTCTCAAGCGAAATGCTGAGGAAGAATGGCGTTTGTGCACAGACTGCCCTACATTACATCATAACAACAGTCTGGGCCACCGGACGGGTTCCGCAGGATTGGAAGGATGCCCTGGTGGTCTCTCTCTTTAAGAAGGGGGGCCGCAAAGACTGTAACAACTACAGGGACATCTCACTCCTCAGTGTGCCAAGAAAGGTCCTGGCAAGGATTATTCAACATCATGTTGCTAGGCACGCTGAGGAGAGGCTTGCGGAGCCCCAAAGTGGTTTCAGGAAGGATGGTCATGCACAAATGCCATATTTTCTCTCCGTCTGCTACAGCAGAGGTGTAGGGAATTCCAACAAGGCCTACATCTCTGCTTAATTGACTTGGTCAAGGCCTATGTTACTATCAGTAGGCCTGGTCTCTGGGTTGTTCTTCGTGCTTTCGGATTCCCTGACCCTTTGCTCATGCTCATTAAGGACCTTCATGATGATGAACAGGCCCGGATAAATCTACGTGGCTGGGAGTCAAAGCCATTCCCTGTACACCTTGGTGTGCGACATGGATGTCCCCTGGCTCCAACATTACTTAACATCTATTTCGACCACGTAGTTCGTGAAGCCTTCAGTAGCTCTACCGGAAGACATTTCATCTGGTACAGATACAATGGGATCAATGCCCGGGTGTGGTCAAAGGATGGCTCCCTATTGGTCAACCACGTTATGTATGCCGGCGACCTGGTAATTGCAACTCACTCAGAGGAGGAGTTGGAGGCGCTGCTGCTGAAAATGGAGTGTGCCACTAAGAGGTGGGGCCTTACCATCAGCCCCACCAAAATGAATCACCTGCCTGGATATTTTGTACCATCGAGCACTCCACCCCCACAACTCCCAATCGGTGATGGCGAGTTGTGGAGAGAGTGGAGAGTTTCCTATACCTGGGCAGTGTGCTCATGACCAGCTCCGGTTTAACAGCAGAGGTCTCACTCCGAATCAGTCGAGTGGCATTATTTTTTCATCGGTTGCGTAACGTTGTGTGGAAGCTACCTGGTCTGTCGCTCCACACGAAGCTTCAGGTCTTCTCGGCCACAGTCATTCCCTCCCTTCTCTAAGTTTGCAAAACATGGACCCCTAATGGAACATATTCGCCGGTTAGAAACATTTAGGCTGGCCTGCATAGATCAATCCTGGGTTTAACCAGGCTGGATTGTGTGAGGAGCTCACAAATCTTCGAAAGATCTGGACAAAGTCCCATCGGTGAGCACCTCCGGCGGCAGGCAAGGCTGCGTTGGCTCGACCATGTAGCCCACGCATGCCCAATCACCGCATGCCAAAACCGCTTTTCTTCGGCCAGATCGAGGGGGCTAAACGAGCGCTGTACGGGCTAGAGAAGAAATTGAGTGACGTGGTACAGAGGGATGTGGAGCTGAGTGAACTTGTCGATGACTGGTACCAGCGGTGTCAAGATCGGCCTTTGTGGAGGAGGCTCGTGAAGGACACTACTGGGCAGTTGGAGGCAGTCGCCCTCCAACAACAACAGAGGGCAGAGGAGCGACGCTCACAACAACGAGCGGCGCGCCGGTCGGATAAAGCACAGCAAGTTGGCATAGTAGGGGGCACAGGTGGTGCAGCAGCCAGTCATCTCAGTCATCTCAGCCAGTCGACTCGTGCCACCTGGGTCTGCCCCGTGACCTCCTGCCAGCGGGCGTTCGACACTTCACGTGGCCTCAAGGTGCACATGGCCTGGCACAAGCGTCGTGGTGACGTCACCGCCACTTAGTGGCGGATGCCGGTTGTTTTTTAAGTCGATGTGTGTGCATGGCTACATGTATGTGTAAGTCCCTGTGTGTGTGCCTTAGTCGATATGTGTGTGTTTAAGTCCATATGTGTGTTTAGGTCAATGTCTGTGGTTGTCTATGTATGTGTGTGAGTTGCTGTATGCGTGTACGTCAATACAGTATGTGTGTGTAACTCCATGTGTGTATAGCTAAAGTCGATGTCTGGTGTGTGATTCCATATGTGTGTATGTGTGTGTGTAAGTCGCTGTGTTTGTGTGTGTGGGTCGATGTCTGTAAGTGTGTATACGTCGATGTGTGTGTCTGTCTTTTTGACCCGGGCAATGCCGGGTATTTCCCGCTAGTGTAGAATAAAACTTTCAGCGATACTCTGTCAGCACTGAACCCCAACTTAGCAACACTTCGCTCCTCTCCTCTACAAGACTCATCACCCATGCTTGATTTCGAGGCCCATCCCCTGAGCTTGCCATTGCAAGACTCATTTCTCCATGGTCCTTGTAGATTCGACCTTTGCTGGTGTGCGCTCGGGGTTCCAAGTGAGCACGTCTGCGGGGCTGCAGCGTAGTCCGTCTCTTGGTGCTCTGCACCCTTCTTCCAGGAGGGCTCCTGCTGTGAGCTGCTTGTCGCCACTCCTCACTCACTCCCAAAATCATAAATTGTATTAGCACACCTCGTTGCTTCTCACAACTCTTATAGCTTAGTACAATACAACTGATCGCAGTCCTTGACTCTGCAAGCGACTCAAAACATCAGGATACATGTAGAATAAAAACTTTCAGCGATACTCTGCCTGTCAGTGCCGATCTCAGCACTTAACAATACATCGCCTCTCTCCTCTGCAAGACTCGAGACGCATGGTTGATTTCGAGGCCATACCCCGGAGCTTGTCACTCGCAGTACTTATTTTCGTGGTTTTGCTTCTTCATTATATCCTAAAATCTCCCACCTCGGTTCACCTTCTCTCAAAGGACCGGAATTCCTTTGATTTCGCTCCTTGGCCTGTGATTGTGACTGTTTGTCCGATGTCCATGTGTGTGTGTTTGTTCTAATTTATTGAAGTAATTTCCTAAATCACATCAAGGACTGGCACCTCTCCTCTTCCTCTAGCCATATCATGGCCTGTGGAAACAGCTGCTCTCAATTGCCCCTAAGTGTGTTTTACAACTTTCCGCAGTATATTATTTAGTTTTTTTTTTGTGTGGGCGAGGCAGGAGGCAGGGGGGATTGATGGTGACTCGCAATTTCCGTGCCCCAGCGCGACATTCAGATCAAATATTTTTGGAAAAGGCATATATACAACAAGAAAAGAGTTGCAATAGTAAAGGTGAATGAAAACAAGGGAGTGAGCCAGGAGTTTCGCAGCAGAGAGTAAGATGAGGAGACGGATTTTTCGAATAATGAAGAGGTGATTGTGGGTAGTGGCAGATATTCGATTGGAGTAGGAACAGATGCACGAAGCTGAATAATTCATCCAAACATCGCTACTTCAGGACACTCTTTTACATTCTAATAATGATCCTATCCTTTTCAGAAAAGCTATGAAGCAGCTTGATGATAAAACCATTGACCATGGAGTACCGCATAAGCTCTCGATTGTTGTTAATTGCCTCTCTGAACTGAAAAAAGTCATAGATGCCATGAATTCCGATTTTTCCTCTGCTGGCCATATCTTTCACTACTCAAAACAACCTGGCCCCATTCCTGATATGCAGCTTCCTAGCCTTCTGAATTTACCAACATTGCAGCAGGAATTCAAATTCGAAATAATCTCCTAATTGGACTAATTTAAAATAATTTCCTTTGATAACACCACCTTTGTTGTCAGAACATCCAGCCTTGTGGCAAACCAAAATTTTAAACCATTCGCCAATATTTTCCAAACTCTCCATAGGGCAGGGATCTGTAACCTGCGGCTCCAGAGCTCTTCAAGGACTGCTTCGTGACCTTATTTATTAAGGACATATTCACCACGTGCATTGCGGCTCTTGAAATATTGCGGGTTTTTTTTACGAATTCGAGAAAAATGTCTCCTATTGTTATTTTGGTTCCATTTGAGGATTTACTCAGGGTTCTCTGGTTCCCAAGCTTGCATTTGGTGTTGAAATATTGGAAAGAATTTATGTACTTATGAATGATCATTTTCCCTTTTATTTAATTCCATTTATTCATTTATATCGACTTGCTTAACTTGCTCTTACACCGTTTTTGTGTATTGATATTAATGTAACTTGCTGACCCGCCCCTACTGGACATCTGTGAAAAAGAGCTTCATAGCTCATCAGATTCTTTCAGGATGAATGATTAAAATTCCACCACTAAAATATATATACAATATAACTGGTATTGGCCAAAACATCTCAATTCTTTAAAATGTCCTGCTAAATTACTCTATAGAGCATTACACAGAGCAACATCGCCCCGACTGGCATGATTGACGTCAAAGAGTGTTGAGGCTCAGTGAGGCTTTCCATTGCGTCTCATTCAAACATTCGAAGGCAACCCACATTGGCAGCTGACCATGTGTGTGACAAGACAGCTGAGCACCGGCCTGCAAGCGGGCATTAGTCAACCAGTACGATGTGATGATTGCTGTGCAATCCCAATTGAGACAATTGCGGCATTATATTTCAGATGTGATAGATTGTGACCATGACTTCGGCACACAATGGGCCTCTCTTTTTTAACGACGCTACAGTATCTTTAACATCTGCTAAGAATCACATGGCAGAGATTTGATGGATAAGGCACTTGCAGTATTAACCAGGGCTGCCTGCCAGATTTAAACCGTGAACCTCTGCAATAAGCGACGAATGCGCTATCACTGGGATGCGTCACCAAAGTGGAGATGGAGACCGTGGAGGATGATGATTACAACATTAACGGTGATTATGTTATTATTATCAAGTTTAGCTATCCAGAAATAAGTGTGATTGAGGAAGAATCTCAGAACCCCTATGCCCTTGATATAAGATGTACAAATTCAATGCATGTTTATTTGATCATTATATTTCAGCTACGGCAGCTTTAAGTACAACAACATCTACAACTGAATCAACAAGTGAGTACACATTTAGTAAATGTGCTTAACACCGAGCTTGGTATTAAAACATAACATAACAACTATTTAAACATTTTTTCATTAAGTAAAACAAAAAAATTACACTCGCATGCAGCGAGTCCTCACTAAACGCGGCGGTTACTTTCCCAAAAATTGCTGCTTAAAGCAAATTCACGTTAAGCAGGAGTAATTGTCCTCTGGGGAATAACGGTGAAGGTAGGGGGTGCCATTCCAAACCGTAATTGTATTCATATAGGGGTTTTCCCCTTTTTTCTGGAAACAAAACGGATACCTTTTGCAAGGAATCATGCTTACAGAAAAAAGGGGGAAACCCCTATATGTATATTTTGGTACTGGCAAAGGAGGTCCCATGACGTAATTGTATTGTTATTATATAAAGTCCACTGTTGTACATGTTTTTTACGTGTTGTGTTTATATATTTATACAAATATGGTATGTGTGAAAGTCATTTATTTTAACATAAAGTGTGTGAGAGATATGGCAAGTGAAAAAGATGTGGGAGAGATATGACGATGCCCATGCAAAGATGCCAGAACAAAGCCTGCGGAGGAAGAGGAAGGCATGCCATGTATCACAGCGCGTATCAGTACTACAGTACCAATACTACGGCACTAGACTACCAGCTTCTAGCATCACAGAACAACGCTGCTAACACCCTGGCCGCTCAGAAAAGTAGTCCGTCATGTGCTAGGTTCGCGTTATAGCGAGTAGTGCTAGACTCGCGTTGTAGTGGGTAGTCCGTCACGTAAAAGTGTGACCCGTGCCCACTGTGTCTCGATCTCTCCTGGTCGTGATCGTTATCGAGGACACATTTCGTTCATTAATAAATTATAAAATAAAAGTTGTGGTAGTACTCTGCGTTGTTTTGGTTCTGCTGCATGATCCGCCTCCTTGTCAACTGTGACACGACTCGATGTCACTCCCAACACTGGCTACGTGCACCCAATGACTTTCTGGACGAGGGTCTAAAATTCGATGTTTCTTTGTCCGGCTCGCAGCTCACAGGTACGCCAACGGACCTGTAATATCGACGTGCTGGTGTCACGATTGTCCCTCCGATAAACATCTCCCTCTCTTCAAAATTATCCTGCAGTGGTCACGTGACTGGCAATTGAGTCAGATGCCTGCCTATTCTGAGAGGTTGATGAAGGGCGTGGCCTAACATACCCCCCATTTATCCTAAGCCAACCGTAACCCAGCAACATTCACAAGGTTGAATCACTACTAATTATATTGTAGTGCGAATATATGCACCAATTATTAGTAACACAACCACAATAGTTGCACTAGACTTGCGTTATAGTGAGTAGTCCGTCCTGCATTAGACTCGCTAGTAGTCCGTCACGTGCTAGACTCACGTCAGCAATAATGCGCTAATTGAGGATTCACTCTATTCTGTTTGGTGACCTCGGCTGCCTTCTGCAGCGAACTTCTGAAAGACATACGAATCTTCGAGTAGACAAGGTTTGTCACTTCGAGTTTCACTCGGACAGTCTGAGAATTGACATCTCTCGTTGGGTGGCAGGTGTCATTAGTTCATTAGATCCGGTGGTATTGTTCAACATGCTCAGAGTATTAGTATGACGATGTTTATTGCTGGCTCCTTGGGATTCTGACCCATCTGGATCTTGTGCTCAGAAACTATGATTTTAAAAAATGCATCTTTACATATCAACTTTACAACATAAAATAATAGCAGATCTGACTGTTTTCAACTTCCACAACTCCAGTGACCACATTTACGATTCAAACATGAGTTATTTGTTAAAATGTTGATTCTCTCCAAGTTGTATTGAAATATACACATTTTTCCATATTTAAAATAACGTGTACAGACCAATGTAATTATATTCACGCAGTAATCGTATGGTTGGTTATATATATGTTTTAACACTTTCTGTATGCATTTCAACCATTGATAAAAACGAATTAGATAATCACCATTTCTAATAAAAACGTTGAACTCGATTGAATTCACATTCGTGTTTGCTTCTTCAGCACCTGCAACGACTGCTTACCCATGGATTATAACCAATTCATCGAGTAAGTATTTTACACTCTACTTTGATCATCACTTCTATGATTGTCAATCAACCAAATTAAAGATAAAAAACAGTTAATCCTCATTTGAAATATTATATTTATGTTGAAATTTTTTAATGAAAACATCCACTTGTATTATTACATTGCACTGCTTTTCAATGCTCTTCAAATAAGGTTGAAAAGTATTCATGCATCAGGTCTGTCCACCCATCTGTCTCTTTGCCCTTAACACAGAGGCATAACCCTCATAAAGATGATCCACATAAACGAAACTCATAAAGTTGTGTAACTATTATTTATATACCAAACAGAAAACCAGCCGCATTGACCACAGGGGTTGGCCGGGTCATCCCGGGTCAAACCGTGTTGTTTCAATGCAGCCTACGGACGGACTGCTTCCTGCCTGTCTGACACTGGAACAACCATAACTTTTTCTGTTTTGGACAATCACAATTGGGAACACACTACAGAATCCACGCACGTGGGACAGGTGCTGTTAGCGAGCAGCTAGACTCCTCGAATTGTAGTGCGTAGTCCGTCACCCTCCATACTCGCAGTGTAGCGGGCTTGGTTCGCGTTAAGCAAAAAACCTTCCATAAAAGAAAAAAAACGCATTAAAGTGAAAACACTATAACGTATTGCGCCATATTGACTTCAATCAGTGCACAGGTGCACTATCAACATAGTTTGTGCAACAACGACATGCGTTTGAACTAAAGCAAAATTGGAGGCCATCGCCAAATTGAAGGCAATGCGCAAGTAAATTTCTGCCGCTGGCTCCGCTGCCCCTTTCTGACTCTGTAAATAATGATCGGGGTAATGCTTGACAAGCATCTCAATTTAAACCCGCCGTGTTACAAACATCTGCCATGACCTCATCTACCACATCTGGGTGCTCCATTATATTAGATCCATACTGAATAACGTGCTACGGTGGCGAGATGTTATCTCCCTCGCCTAGTATACAGGAGGTCATCGGTTCGATCCCAAGCCTGATTCCTATATATTTGGAGTTTGCATGTTCTCCCCATGGTCACGTAGATTTTGCTCCGGGTCCTCCGGTTTAACTCTCCACATTTAGAAACATGCATTTCGAGTATTTGGCTGCGATAAGTTGCCACATGATAAGCCACTTCATTGAGTTATCACTTGTGGCAGGTCGCATCTGAAAGAGAGCTACACAGTCCAAACAGCCTAGCCAGGCTTCACGTTGTGACAGTTCCAACGCACTCCTCATGTAGCTTCCTTGGCTGCATCCATAACTCACCAGGCTCTGCAGAACAGTCGATTGTCTCTCTGAACAGCTCACCGTTCACAATTCCGATCAAACGTCTGCAATTTGCCAGCAAATCATTGCTCGTCATTCTACCGACAGAGCCATAATGGCCAGCGGAGCATTCTGAGTTGCCTTTTCATCAGTCTGGAATGCTCTGCCTGATGACCTTCAATCTTATGCCATCTTATGAAACGTAAATAAAAAAAAACATATAAAACATTTAAAACGTCGTTGTGTCGCGTAGCCATCGGGACTCGGACCAAGTCACCGGCCGCCTCTCCGCTCAAGCATCGCCACAGGCCTCGTGACATCACCTCTGAGATATGCGGCTGGACAAATACATTTGCTTCTTTTTGTTGTTTGGAATTACACTGAACAATGAGGAACACATAGATCAGAGCAATGAACACAAATTAGATATATTATATTGAATGTTAAAGAAAGCAAATGGACTTGCGAAGGACATATCATGGCTAGAATGGAGTTATGGCCAATGGCGACATAATGGCAGCTGAAGAAACAAGCATTCTCGAGAGAATGACCATTGCAGAGACAGAGCAATGCGTTCAGCTGATGTGTGGGAGTGAGATGGATCGTGGGATCATGGTATCATGTATTATAGCAATGCTATAGGAAGGCCTTCTGGTGGCTGTTCAAATTAAAAGTACATTTAGTATCGCTCCCTCGTTATAGTGGTATACTTCACGTAGTTTGCAGTCATTTTGCACGAGGGAATGATGTTGCCATGCATTCCCCGATTGCATCATTATTGTGTATAATAACAGATCATTTAACACGGTAGTAGAGGCTTTCCTAAAAAGTGCCACGTTAAGCGAAAACTATTTCCCCACAAATAATGTAATGATAAAGGTTGGAGAGATATGATGTACTAAGTACACATGTAGGATTTATCATGATTGATGGTGATGATATGTAACATTTCGTTGCTATAGCTTATTGAGTACCATGCATTGTTTCCCAATCTCGTTGAAACAACTCTTCATTTGGACGTGAATGTAATTTAGATTTTTAGGTTTAATTTCTTTTCGCATGAACTCCAAATTGTTTTCTTGTAAATCACATCGCGTGATCGTGTTGTTTGTCTTCACAGATGCGGCCCTGCGTCTGGTCGACAGGCAGTACAGCTGCCAGGGACGGGTGGAGATACTTCAGAATGGCACATGGGAGAGCGTATGCTTCTATTACCCATCCATTAGCTATGCTGTGTGCCAGGAGTTGGGTTGTGGCCAATCAATAATTTACAATGATCACAATGTGGAAGGGTATAATACCACGTGGGCCGCCATATGCACCGGATTAGAGAAATCACTGTCCCAGTGCACGCTGTCACGACAAAACCAGTACTGTAATGGTGCATACTGGGACCCAACAAAGAGCTACGTTTCATGTTCAGGTACTGTGCCTTACAAAATATATTTTAACCGAATCAAAGTAAAGGAATGCACTGGTGTTCATTGTTCACAGCGGTGGCTCACGGCCCCACTTAGAGCTAGGGGAAAAAAGTTTTCTCCACTACATGTTACGTATAGAACCATGTTTTACCCTAATCAGACATCATGCATATGTGGATTAACCATATACTTGTGGTTTATCATGCAAACAAACATGCTTTGATAATGCATATTATACCACAATCGCGATGTGTGGTTAATGCAGACTTAATTATACCTTGTAATATGTGTCTATTTGGTGTTTTAATATTTTTACACCTTCGGTATTATTGCAGAAAAGGATACGGCCTATTTTTTAATCTTATTTCTTCCGTGTTGCCATTAACTATTTGCGCACGTTAATTGCAAGTGCAAAGCCTGAGGCAGAGATTTCTGCATCCTAACTGGAGCCATTAACGCATCCACAAGGGATTCCAGGCTGTGTTTGATGAAATTAGAAAAAATCTCTGCCCAAAATAGTTAAAATTAGCCCAGTTAAAATGCAGCCTAAAGTGGAATAATGCGTAGTAAAGAGTTTCAGTTTGAATAGCAGAATATTGAAAATCACAGAATGGCCAACATTTGTATCCTGGCTTATGGGCTGCAATAGATTAACGAAGAGTCAATTTTGATTCGTACTGTGTGCGTGGATGCGTCCTTGTGGGATGTTTAATGCTCACGTTTCACGGTTACTTTCATTTTTATTTGCAGCTGCAGGGCTCCGTCTGGTTGGAGGTGCCAACCGCTGTGAGGGCCGCATGGAAGTCTACAAAAATGGCGTGTGGGGAGAGCTCTGCAGCTCCACTCTGAACAGAAACATCGCAGACGGCATTTGCCGTCTGCTGGGCTGCGGCTGGAGCCTTGCTTATGGTAGTAACGTGTCGGCATTTGGACTCGGACAGGGAACCATCTTCCCAGATAACCTATCCTCACCTGGCAACAGAATATATGATAACCTTGTATACGGAACTAACAATTGCAACCTTTCACAGACAGCTGCCATCATTTGTGAAGGTGAGCAATGATTTGTTTTTTATTTTATCAATTTGAAGTACACATTTAGCCTACATTTCCTTACCCCAATCTATCAAATATTTCCAAATTGTATCTGCCATTACCCAAATAATCTCTGCCGCTTTCCATTGACACATTCTGCTTTGTTGTGTTTATAGTTTTTTGTTTAATCGATGCTTTATCTTAACATTAAATCGGGTTACCCTCAACTTGTCACCGATCTTTAATTGTAATCTCCTCTCGCTTCTTGTATGTATGTTGAACGTCCGGCCGTGCTAATTGTAACTGCGGGGTTATACAACGTTTCAGTGTTTTCTTTCCACTTGTTTATCACACAGTTTAGTTCTGTGAGAAGCTCTCCATCGTTGCTCATGATATTGTTTTGATGGCGTATGCTTGGAATTAACCTGACAGACAGGAAGAGGGCCACAAAGTTTATAGAACGTACACTAATTAATAACATAATATTGACCGTCAAGGAAAGTAAGTTGCACTTGGGCAGGACATGTTACTAAAATAAATGGTGGCTTTTCAAATGAAAAGTATACTTGGTATCTCTCCATTCTCATAGCACAGTGTATTCGCGAAGGTGCTATGCTTCACGTAGCATGCAATAGTTTTACAGCCGGTAGTGATGGTGCCATGCGTTTCCCGATTGCATAATGAATGGGTCATTTGTCAAATTTGGATGACGACTCCAGCACACAATGACCTACTTTTTTTCGAATGTCACAGGTTCTGCAAGCTTCACTGTAAAGCAGATGGTGTATATAAGTTGGTTAATATACCCACTGTATTAACCAGGGTGCCTCAATATTTGACCGATAAACTGCAGCTTTATCATTATGACAAGAGTGTGAGTTCCTCACATACCGTGCTCCTCTGTAAGCCACACTTTCAGCAAAAGTTTCAGAGCTCGGGCTTGACACCTTTATTCTCAACGGAATGGGCAAAGCCGATTATTTTATTTTTCATCAACTTCAATATCCCTCTATTCCTACAAAACAATCAAGATATCCATATAGCGACATCGTCCTCTTCCTTCCACGATATTTAGCATCACGACCACTTCCTTAAATCACACCAACATAATATCCTATAGTAATGCATTTGATATATTTTCACAGAATCCGCATATCTGCATAGTGATAACAATACTTATCTTGAATCTGCATCAGGACTACAATACTTTCGCTACACAACACCAAAGTAATTTACTGGATCGTACTGCGCTGCCATAAACAACACTGCCAAATGCACAAGCGTGTCTCGCTAAACGAGCGAGATATGTTAAGCGAAATTTGCTCGGTAAGAAAAAACTCGTTAAACTATCGTTTTCCCATTGACTCACTCCCACGTTAAAAGCAGAGTTACCTTTCAATTCTAACAGTCCACCATTGAACAACTTTTTTTAACAAGAGAAATATAAATTACAGTATAGTTTTAAAATAATGTCATAACATCAAATGTCACACGGCACATGAAGAACCACAGTGCAAGATCCCGTATATAGCCTATGACATCACCTCCTGTCTCTCAACTCACACAGACCTTTCGCGCTCTCTCTTAACCCCCCGAGACAAAGATCCCCTGCGTAGCCTTAATAGACTGTTGGGTCAAGTGCTGTTCGCGAGCACCGATGAAAGCCGGCACGGCATACGAGCCAGCACCACGCCTGGACGCCTTTGTCTCACGAGTGGCGATGTTTACACACCTTACCAAGTACTCATTTAAGTGGGCCCTGGGAGAGCTCTAGGACAGGTTCAGATAATCGTCATTGGTGTTGGCCGTGAGCGGGAATCGAATTCGGTTGGAATGGGCTTGGAGTGTCACGCGCTAACCGTTGGGCCACCCACCCATTACGGTTCGACCACAAGGCCCCCACCTGCCACCCACCCCTCACCGGACCCACCCCAAACACGCATTTCACGCAGCCCAGCACAACTGCGAAGCAAATACAATACCTGCGGACTGTGGTTGAGGGCCGTGGTGCGCCCCCTGCTGCCACAGGAGGCATTTGATAGATCGGTTACCGCTTGTTACATTAATTGGAATCGCTCGTTCTGGCGAATTCTCGTAAAAGAATGCTCTTGAAGCGAGAACGGCTTGCATTATCATTGACTTCACGATGATCACTCAAAACAATTCCCCCGTGAACAGTAAAATATTTTGCAATCATACCCTGCACCAAATATAGCTACCTATGCCTGTCTTTGGCCCAAATATCAACGTTTTCTTGAGAGGTGGCCACTCTCCTCTCCACGAGGTTGTTGCAACTCAAACAGTCTCATCTGGTTTCAGGCTCAATCCCCCCCCCCCCCCCTTGTTTTTGTTTTACCGGGGGGGGGGGGGTGCAGAATATCTCAATGCAGGTCATACCACTTTAAAGTTTAGGGGTGTAGTTTAAAAAAAATATTCCCGTGTCCTGTATTCCTCGTTCAACGCGGTAGACGCGTTCCTGAAAAGTGCCGTGTTCAGCGAAAACAATTTCCTCCCATCAATAAATCAATGACAATGACGTTTGGCGAGATACGACGTACTTCGCACACACTGAGATGGCGGTACAGTTAACTGAGGGTATGCTGTCACTGCGTTACTGTATCATTCTGCGTGCTATTTGACTTCAACGCTCAGCCGTGCAGCTCAAGAAAGTAGTTCGTTGTCAACCACTCAGAAACTGCGTAATAACGGTGCACATTCCACGTTATAATGGGAACGTTCCGAATTATCATGGTACACATTCCACGTCATGACGGGCGTGTTCCACATTATAGCGGTGCACATTTCACGTTATAACAGGCACGTTCCCTATTATAACGGTACGCATTCTACATTATAACGGGGCACGTTCGGCGTTGTGCGAAAAGTGTTCCTGAATGTAAGAACCACGTTATAGCAAAAATGAACACCACGGGTTAAGCGAGGACTTTCCTAATAGACTCCTCTAGTAGGTAGAGTTGTTCTTCTATTTACTGTTGAGCTGAACAAATTGTAGTTGGTGTGTTAGACGCGTGTACACCATGTGGCAATTGATGTGTTTGACTCTGTCGGGTAGTGGAGGGGCTTAACCACACAGATTTGGTCAGATAATTACGTGGCCTAACCCAAAATAAAATTATGAATCATGAATCTTGGCTGTGAAACTTTTTCTGTTTAGTTACGTTGGGATTGCATGGTGTAAAATGTAATCCTTCAACTTGTTGTGTCCAACAGCATCCGGGAACGGAAACCAATCGCTGATCATAACTGGATCAACGAGTAAGTTCAACTGGCAGGGGGAAAGCAGTGGGTTCGTGTGGGTAGGTGAAGGGAACACATCTTGTCTCACCTCTCGTTGTGTTGTACCCTCTAATTATGAAAACTACTTCACCTTTAAGGTAACGCATGTTTACGTTATCTTAAATTTCACAATTCCGATGTGCTACATGAGGTGTGCTACATAGAGAGTGAAGTCTTGTTGGGGGACGAAGTTGGTCAAGTAATGATGACCGTAAATATAATTTGCCTTGTGTTGTGGGCTAATGGAGTAATCTTCGTTATAGCAAACACATTTTATGGATAGATACAATGAACTCCTTGTCTGCTCCTATTTGTTTTATATGCAATTGATTATAATGAGATGATAAATAAATATGTGTGTGTTTATTTAGATGATATGATTCATCTGGTTGACCGTGAAATGGAATGTCAAGGTCGCGTGGAGATATTTAACAATGGAGAATGGGGAACAGTATGCGGAAGCACTTCCTACATGGGCAACGTTGCCTGCCGTGAATTGGAATGTGGATATGAAATATCGTCCACACGTTACAACACTCCACTACCAGTGCCCACGTTGAGTGTTCAGTGCGACATTGCTGCAAATAATATATCGGAATGCAATGTGACACCAAGAAATAAGTATGACTGTTTACAGGAAGGATATTACTACACTCTTTGCTCAGGTATGTATCGTCCAGACCATAAAATAACACATGAAGTATCATATTGCACGGTAATAAAAAAAAATCATACTTTGGGCTGCTATTACAAAGCTAATGCAATACTATAAATAAAAAAAACATTGTATTACTTTGTGAACCAAAATGTAAAAGTGATTCAATTCATCATATAATTTAGAGTAGATGCATTAAAAAAGATCAAACAATATCAGCTATCACTCAAATATACAAACAGAACTCTCTTTGTATATAAACAGTAATTGTTAAACGGAGTAGATGCGTTCTTCAAAAGTACCACATTTCGCGAAAATTGCTTTGAGCAAAAACAATCTGCCCATTAAAAATGTAACGATAAAGTGTGGTGAGATACGATGAACGCACGCACAGTGAGATGGGTAGCCACGCAGGTCAAGAAAGTAGTTCATCATCTATCGCTTAGAAACCGCGTTATAACGGGCGCGTCCCATGCTATAACGGTATGCATTCCGCATTTTAACGGGTGCGTTCCACGTTGTGCAAAAGTTTTCCTAATGGAAGAACCATGTTATAGTGACAACACATTATCTGAACACGTGTTAAGCGAACACTTACCCTATATATAAATATGAAGCTGAAAATTGCAAAACATGATTCTATGACTGTGCAGTGGTTCTTGATTTATTTGAACCGAGTGTGCAGAAGGGAAGAGGTTGAAAGGTTCTGGAAGGTTCAAGAAGGAGGGCAGAGCTTGCAGAGTGGCGGGAGTTGTGGTGGGGACCGGGTATGAGAGTGGGGGGTGAGCAGGGAAGGTTCTGGAATCAAGGCGGGGTTAAGGAAACATAAAACAACGGGTAGAAAGATGGTTTGGGTCACTGGGAGTTGAGTTTGCTGACTAAGAGCGATAGCTGGGGTCGTGGGTCTACTCACGGTGCAAGGATCAGTCTTGTTCCATTGTGAACCCTTAGAGACTGTGTACCATCTGGCCTCATTAAAGGGACAATGGGGGGGGGGGGGGGGATTACACGTCGGCTTGGTGGTACACGCAGAGTGGCTGGGAGGGGAATTACGACTGCATTGTTATTGCAAAAATTATATGAAATTACTTAACATTATCATGGCTTGTCTATTTCAGCGAAAGGACTCCGTCTTGTGGGTGGAACAAATCGCTGTGAGGGCCGGGTGGCGATTTCTAGAAATGGTGTTTGGAATGAAATTTGTGATTCAACTGTCGACACTCAAGATGCAGACATGATTTGCCGTCTGCTCGGCTGCGGTTGGAGTGTAGCCCATGGAATGATGTCGCAGTTTGGTGTTGGAGCTGGAACAATATTGCCTGATAATTTAGTTTGCTCACCTTATCCGAATCAAATATTTGACTGTTTGCAGTTTGGGACAAATAATTGCAGCCAACTTCAAACAGCAGCAATAATCTGCGAGGGTATGTTGTCCTTGATCTTACGTGACTTTTATTTTATTGTAAATAACTGGTAAACACTTTAGTTATTCAGTTTGGTTTCTGCTGCAGCAAGATCGTCATGTTCGCCACAAACAGCGAGTGTAGTGATTCACACATTCCCATGACGTGGTCCACCGAATTGTCACAATTCACGGTTTGAGTCAACTCAATAATGCATTGTTTGGTCTCATGTTTACAGTCACTTTTGCGCTGTTTGTTGTTTTCTCTCGTGTTAGTACAGCTACATTAACCTAATATAACACTAACTCTACAGCATTTTAAATACATAACCTCCGCAATTTTAAATGAATGACGCATTACACTTCACTATGTATGCACCAATTACCATGCGCCCTACCACTGAAACAAACTGCCCCGAAACATGAAGCAATACCACATCCTTAACCTCCTTTTAATCTTCTCTTATAGCTCAACTATTCCCTATCACCCAATCCCTTGCTATTACATCCCTTTTCCCCTCCACTCCGTCCCGTCCCTCCCCTGCACTTATGTGACCCTCACGTGCCCTCTGTTACGGCCACTCATTCCTCTGCCCTTGCACTGCCCTAGCCATCTAAATCACTTTGTTGTTGTTTCCGCTTTTAAACAATGTAGAGCACATTGACCTAAGGAGCTTCATAATTATAAGATAAGATTCGAAATTATTGAAACCGTATGGTGTCTAAATCGATATTCTTTTTTTTCCAATTCCGAATCATAACCATCATACTCTTTGGTTCTTTCGATAAAGTTACGTAGATATAAAATAAAATAAATCACGACGTTTCAATCGCAACACAAGCGGTCGTCCACAGGCGGACAAAAAGTACTGAGGATTTCCAAAAATCAAAATGATGGCCTGGTTAGGAGTGGGATCACTGAACGCAGATAACGGCATTCAAACAAAGTCAATATATGAAAGGTCTGCATTGTATGTTAAGATATTTAGGATCAATATATCATCATGCCCAAAGTCAATGATGCCACCACACCTCACTAGCCCTTTCTATCCTCTGCTAAATTCCACACCTGCTGTACAATAGTAGACACGCGGCCTCTAAGATCTGCGCTGACACTGTCCCACCATCCGCTCTTGGGTCTTCTGTTCCCCCTGGTCGGCGGACCCATGGAGACCGCTCCCAACGCCTGTCTCGGGAAGCTGACACCTCTCATCCTGCACACGTGCCCCATCGTTCGCAGTCGTTGCAGCCCAAATCATACCCACAACACTCGCCTGCCATTCCCTCTTCATGGACGTCTGCATCGCTTCTGAATTGCTTATCTTTGTCTTGTCACGAATTTCCCTAGCAGCCTTCTCAGACACTGGTGCTCAATTGCGAACAACTTATTTTCGAGCTGCTTAGTCACGGTCCAGCTCTCGGACCCGTACGCTAACCCGGAAGGCATTCCCGCCTCAGCTATTGATTAGCAGTGCGAGTTTCGTGCAGAATGTGGCTTTTAGCTTTTAGACCGAGAGAAGTGGACCAGAAAAACCGCGACCATGCATTTGTTGTAAAAGCGTGAACACAAACTACATTGATGAGACCCATGGACTCTGCTGAATACAACCCTATTGACGTGGAGACGTAATTGGAACAAAATGTAAATATTATTATTAAAACACCTTGCCCCTGCAATGCCTTTGCAGCCCATCATTTATCTATATTTGGCCGATTCTAGGGTTAGGTTAAAGTGTATCTAATCTGGTCTGAGAATGATTTATTGTGATAAATGTGGTTCATTCACACATGTTATGACTTTTCAGCTTCAAGGATTGCAAACCCTCAAGTGATTGTCACCGGAACGGAAAGTAAGTCAAATCATAATTTTTATATTGAAATGTAAAGCTACACCTTGAGATATATAACTTATTTAAAACACACCAGACAAACGTAATTTGTGTCTATGAATAAAATGAATAAAACTATGTGTATACATGCCAATCCCTCTGATACTGCTTATATTATAGCCTCACTATTGCAGCGTGTGATATTGTACTCTCCAGATGGAACAATTCGGCTTGTGGATCGTGAAATGAATTGCAGAGGCCGAGTAGAAATAATGAACAACGGCACCTGGGGCTCAGTTTGTGACGCTGGCTGGACTTTAGGTGGTGCTGATGTTGTGTGCCGACAAATGCAATGTGGGAATGCTGTCGATAACCAGGCCTACTATGGCAAGGGCCCCAGCCCCAAGTGGACAGCCACGTGTGGGTCATTGGAAGATTCTCTCTTCAAGTGCACACTGACCGAAGGAAATCCAAACTCTTGCACTCGGATATCAGATGCCGGTGTTCAATGTACAGGTTTGCTATTTTATACATAACTTTTTCCCCCAGTAACATATTTTTAAAAAATGTCAGTGTTACATATTTGTTTACACTTTGAACAGTTCACAAAACCTCTTAAATAGGGCTTTTTTATTTATGATAACATAAAGTTGTGAGCAGGGCCGTCTTTAGGGGAGTGCGGGGCCCAGGGAAAATCCACTATGTGGGCCCCCCTGAGGTATTGAAACTAAACGACTAAATGGGAAGTATTACATCTGACATCGTGACGTCGATGCACGGGGCTCCCCAAAGCGTGGGGCCCCGCGCAGTCTCCCAGATTTGCCATACCCTAGAGACGGCTCTCGCTATGGGATCCTCTAATATTGAACGCCTTGGGAGCCTTTAACATTGAATACCGTGGGGACCTTTAACATTGAACACCATGAGAGCCTTTAACATTGAACGCCACGGGAGCCTATAACATTGAACGCTATGGGCAGGGCTGTCCATTGGATTGTGCGGGGCTCGGAGCAAATCCCACCATGTGGGCTCCCTAATGCCTTCAAACTAAAGAGGAAGTCCATAATAGAGGTCGTTTGGGTTAGATCGCATAAATATAAATGTGTTGTTATACCTGCCACCACCCGACACAGCAAATCAGTAAGATTTGTCTCGTAAAGAAAACATGCTAATTAGTTACTAATTAAGCACAACGGTATGTTGGAGAGTAAACCCAAAACATTTACAATTCGAGTACCGTGACGTTTCTTAAATAGAGGGATAAGTTTGATGTCGTCACTTGCGAGCCATTCAGGTGCGAGGGCCACGGGGCTAATGTATTCATATAAATTACGATGGACATCTTGAGAATAGGTTTTTCCCTTTTTTCTGGCAAGAAAACAGGTGTTAAGATGTTAAAACACCAAACTGAAACCTTTTACAAGGAATCATGTCTGCGTTAACCACAATACTTGTGGTCAGTATGCAAACAAAGAACGTACTCTGATAATATATGCATTGTTACTCTTTGGTTCTTTTGGTAAAGTCACGTAGTGAGAAATAATAAAATAAAACAAATTACGACATTTCAATCGCAACACAAGCGGTCGTCATCAGGCAAATGGAGTCAGCCTCTAAAGGCAAACCGTGTTTAAGGGTTTTTGGATGGGTGTAGCCCAAGTGTATCACAGCACCAGGAGCATGGGCGGTGCACGAGTGCCAATGCAGCAACAATGCCAATTTTAGCAACAATGCCAATTTTATCAACAATGCCAATGAAGCAACAATGCCAATGCAGCAACAATGCCAATGCAGCAGCAATGCCAATGCAGCAACAATGCCAATGCAGCAACAATGCCAATTTTAGCAACAATGCCAATGACGCAACAATGCCAATGCAGCAACAATGCCAATGCAGCAGCAATACCAATGCAGCAACAATGCCAATACAGCAACAATGCCAATGCAGTGGGCGAGAGAGCTGCCGGGGTAAGAAGTTATTATATGTAAGAAAGGGGGGAGGAGCAAGGGGGGAGAGTAAGATCCATTTGGCGTTCGGAAGTGAAACTGATTTGTCCACGCCAGAGACAGCTTTCTATTGAGCCTAGTCTCAAAAGGGTGTTAGACAAGAGGACGCCAAAAGGTGTACAGTACAAAGGCAAGCATTATCAGAGTAATGAGGGCTCGGGTGAGCATCTACATCATGATGTATATGCTCACCCCGAGCCCCGAGCCCTTTGAGACTAGGCTTAAAAGGAAAGCTGTCTCTGGGGTGGACCAATCAGTTTCCAAGACAATGCATATATTATCAGAGTACGTTTTTTGTTTGGATTCTGACCACAAGTATTGTAGTTAATGCAGACATAATTCATTGTAAAAAGGTTTCAGTTTGGTGTTTTAACATCTTAACACCTGTATTGTTGCCATGAAAAAGAGGAAAACCTATTGTCATATTTTGGTACTGGCAATGTAGGTCCCATGAAATGGACATCTTATTGATCGGGTAATTACTAGGGTAATCAACATACATAGTGTGCAAGCACAATGTGCATGCGCAATACACATTCATTATTTATGCACACCATGCATGTACATCTGGTGTAGTAACTAATTGCCATGCGTTGGTTAAGTTATAAACGTTACTAATTAGCTATGTCGGGTGGAAGTGGGTGAACGACACATTTATATGTACGTGAGCTAACGCCCAAAACCTTATTGTAAACTGTTTCGGGTCTAACAGACTTGTGACAGAGATCACAGCTCCAGTCGTGCAGCATCTCCCACATGGTCTGTTTTGAAGCTGATCAACGCCTTCATCGCATCATGACAGAACCACCTCATGCACCTCAATGCACCTGTAGTGTGTTATACGGTGGCACATACTTGAACTTGGAGGCAACACGTTTATTCTACAACTCCAACAGGGACTACATAAACGTAACAACGGGATAATGATATAGGTGGTAACTACCACGGTTAACTGGACTACAACAGGGTAACTACATAACCGGGTCAGTCAGTAACATACTGACTGATCCACGATGCCGAACGTGATGACCGAAGAGTGAAGAGACGTAGCCTGGCGGGTTGATTGCAGAAGACAGCCCGGATCGGCACTCGTTACTTCCCTTTTATGCCCCTCATCGTGGCCTCGCTCCGTCCTCGGCCACGCCCCCTTCTGGATCCTACCAGAAGGTTCTGGGCCTTACATCACGTGTCCCTCTCGCCACCCTTTGGCCCGCCTCACTACCCTGTGCTGGTCACGTGCCCTCTCTGGTTCACCCAGACTTTCATGTCTTCAATTGCCCTCTCTCTGACTGTCACCAAAACCATGCCCCCTAAGGGCCCCCTTTCATGCCATACATACTCTGGTACCAGAGAGAGGCTCTAACACGCACAGTTCCACTCTTCTCTCAGTAGCTGGCAAATAAACGCCGTAGTGACTCAATATATGTCACTACACACCCATAAACGAGACCATATCAGAAATCAGAAGTTCACGAGCCGAGTAAGTGACCCATGGAGCTAAACGTCTCTTTTTCAAGTGCAACTCAGCCAACAGACAAACACGGCAGCAAGATATACTAATACGGCAGCAAGAGTTACACATTTATTGTAATAAATAAGGATAACAATGATCTACATTTACACATTACTTGTTTCGATCTGAATAACGTTTAAAAGAGTAGAGATATGGCAGAGTAGTGCTCTTTAGAGAAGAGACACCAGGGTTGGTTCCACAACTTTGGAGCAGCAGTAGGAGATACGTGAAACACCTTTGATCCAAGTTGCATACGAAATTTCGGAATCGTGAACAATCAGACATGCGTCGTAGATTTGTTTGGATGATGACCCCACTTCTGTGATCCCTCTGTACTGGCTCACCCTAGACATGTTTAAATCATACAGGTATCCCTCGTTTTTATGAAAGGGATGCATTCTTCAAGAAGCACGCGTAAAACGACATTTCGTGAATCGAAAATTGATTTATCTATGAATATACGAAATATTAGCGTTATGTTTTAGACAGTAACTCCAGATCTA